>JXWZ01007552.1:0-33076 GCA_000956215.1 Anopheles farauti No. 4 | reverse complement strand
ATTTTTTTCGTATAAATAAAACCGATGTTACCATTTATGGGCAAGTTTTGTTAAAGTTACTTAAATTGTTCCAAAACTTTATTTCCGGAATTAATACACATTTGATTATTGTCAACAAGCTCTTCATATTCTGATAATCTCGAGAGTCCGATTTTAGATTTTCGTAAGTTATACAAACGACATTTATATTTTGAACCTCGTCAAAGAGTAGTTCTGGTTGGTTTATCTGTATAAACCTTCGTTTTCCTTCCAAACATCCCTTTTTACTGCTGAAATATGTGTTTTATGTTGTTAATTGTTGAATGTTGTAAATCGCTTGTATACATGAGTAAAGCATGAATGGATGAATGAACGAATAAATGAATGAATGAGTGAACAAATGAACGCTTAACTACGCACCACACCGTAAGCAAAAAGTTGGAAAAAGACAGAAATTCCCTGTAAGAACAAGAGTTCTCTCAGGGAGTTCTCAGGGAACATCCGGTACCGTAAATCACAGACGCGAATCTTGGACCAACTGATGACGAACCAGGCCACGGAAAAGGACAACGGAATACTCTTTGGAAAACCCGGATTACTTAGCACACTCGGAATAAGGTGTCACTATTGCATGAAAATGTCCAATTATGTCCCAGCAAATTGAACTCAGCAAACCAAATGTTCACAAATTGTAAAGTAATTATGAGCAATACGGCCAGGCCGTCACTGTCAAATAAAAAAAAAAGAGTAGTTCTCTCACAACTAGCGAATGATTCATAATTATTTAAAGTTTCTTACCGAAAACTTGCACTCCAAAATAAAACAGCCAGTAATATCTAATAATGTAATACTTCGCTGAAAAATGAAATATTACCATTAAATGATTGTATTTATTATCTTATTTCTATTTCATTTTCATTTGACGTAATCTGTTATTGAACATTTATGTTATACTCATAAATTATTGGAGTCGGTAGTCATTTCTATTCAATTCTATTTTATTGTTTAAAAATATTGCAATGAAATACCTGCACTGTGAAAGATTTGAAATTCAAAAAATTGTCTTTAAGATATTCAATTTTCTTTTACAGTGCAAAATTTAACCCAAATTGGTTACCTGTTTAAAGGAACTTGATTTGTAAACAGGTGGCATTCATTTCAAAATGATAATGGGAAAGTAAAATGACATTAAAAATATCTTACAATAAAGCTGAAAAAAAACGTCAATCTCAAATCATAAAGAAATAACCAAAAATATATACAAAAATATACATTGCTTTTATAAACTTAACAGAAATCTTACTCGTTCTGGCTTTCAAATAAGAAAAAACGACTTAAGTATGATGATAGGGATTCTTTTCTTTTATTTTTAGTATCTTGTTCAATTTTGCATCATCGCATATCGAGGCAAAATAAACTAATAACCCTTGTAAAAAAAAACACGAGCTAGGAAATACTTCGAACCAAGTTTGCAAAGTAAATCACTAACTCAAACATATCGTGAACCCCAACTTATCGACGAAACCTTGTCCGGAACTTTTCGTATTATACTTCTCAACCGTCGAAAAAGTTTCACACCCATTACACCCGCCCACCCCACCGTCCACTGCATCGCCACCATCAGCGGAACAATTAAAGAACCATATTTCATTCTTCCTGCAAATTATACAAATCAAAAACTCATCGACAATCGGCAACGGTACCGGAGCACACCCACCATTATGTGTCCCTGTGCAGCCATACGGGAAAGATTGCCAATCCGGCCGCAACGGGACCGCCGCCGGGTGGGCTCACCTTAACGATGTTCGCCCTTTTTGGTTAACTTTCGAAAAGTACGGCTCCCTAGAGAACGTTCGGAAGGTTTTTCGAGTGGCATGGCGAGTAGTGGCAACGATACAACACCTACTAACAGGACGGCGTAGGTAAACATACCGTAGGTACCAGCAGAGCAGTAGGCTGGGGTCGGAAAAAACTGTCGCGCCTTCTGAGAGAAACACATAAATTCGTTATCAAATTTATATGCTAATGCTCACGATCGTACCGGGTTTGCAAGCGAAAGTTCTCGCACATGAGCTCCAAACGGTGGGTTGGTGAATATAATTGCACCGTTGTATGTGTAACAAGGTACACTTAAGCACACGGTGTTGTTTAATGTCATGTGGGCTTTGTCAAGGTGTGTCGCACGAAATTGTGCAGACACGCGAGCGTTATTAGAAACAAAAACCTTTACCCCGGGTGGCTGGCCGGGGTCTACCGGATGATGTCTGGAACAATTATGGTACCAAGCAATCTCCACCAGGCAAACGATAAAACATATTGTCAACGTACACCGGGTTTATAAATTTGAAGGAATCCGTCCGGCGGTCCGTGGCACAGAAACGATGCGAAAACATCCACCGGTAGAAACAATCCGCGTGCCGGTAAATGGAACTGTCACCGTCAAATTACCCTGCTCTATTTTATTCTCACATTCACAACCGTGCTCGGGCGGGTGAGCAGTGTATACATTTCTAAAACAAGATCATCCTAAATGTTGCAAACGTGTCCGACTCCGACTCCGACTCCGACGTTGACTGACATAATTGCTGCATCAAAATCTTATTGCACACGGCGATGATGGCGATGATGGCGCTGATTGCTTCTCGCTGATTGATCCATGCTCTGATTACCTCGCTCACCTTCGAACCGACCCCTCCAATTCGGCACACTACAAGCGAATGGGTGATAAACAAAAAAAAACGAGGTTCAATCCCTTCACGAACGCCGAGCTTTGGTGCAGAGCTGATTAAACTTAAGCTTTATCGCATCGCAATTCACGCTCATTTACCAATAATTAGCCAACGATAGTTGTGCGTAATTGTTAACTAATTGCCATCATTTGTCGGCGGTTGTTTAACACCTTGCACGTCGGTGCTGTCAATCAGAAATTGTTTACGATGCACGAACGGCGATGATCCAGCTCGCCGATTATGTCGTCATCTGTTAACTTTCTAATTTAGCCGAGCACATAAGCGCATCAAAGGAACCCGGAGCAACAATGATATGCGCTGTTTAGTAGAAAGTAAAATTTATTATCTCGTGCGTTCTATACTCTATAACTATCATAATTGACCTGAAGATATTAAATCTGCTGCTTGCAAGGACGGCATAATGATTTTTTATAGCTTGTCTATTGATCAACACGATGTCATATAATATTTTTATAAACAAACGAACACCAATACAGGATAATATTTCTGCCGTTTGGTGATTCGTAGGTCATTATGGCGCTGGAAAACGGAAGTTGCCATAAAAGAAAGAAAAATAGTTAGATAAATATAGATCAACATTTCGAAAAGCAGCAATAAATTTAAATCTTTCTAGCAATAAGAAAACGCATTTAATACATAATTTATACACTAATATTACTATATTAGTATAAAGCATAGATTTTTGCTTACAAATTGCAGAGTTTTATTGGACTGTATCACTTCTAAAAATAAGTTTACAATTATTATCTTTGTTATTAAAAGTAATTATTGTAAACATTGAACTCTATAATTAGAATATAATTTATAAATCATGTTTACGCTTTTATACGGATTTATTACTATACATTTAAGGAAAAAGCTTATTATACATGTATAGGTGGTGAAAAATTGGTAATATTTTATATTAAAAACATGAAGAATATTGTTATCATTTTAATTACTCATAAAACATTTGAACATGTATATACAATAAATATATTTGTATGTTCAGAATTTGCCAGTAAGTGTAAAGTGCGCAATAATAAAATATTAAATTGATTAAACATAGAAGTAAAATTTGTTTATCAATTTTGAAAATGTTCAGAATGTGTCAATGTAACAATATTTATAAAATTAAGAGATGAAAACAATTCTTTATTCCAATAAGTAAACAGAATGTTATAGAAATACTGTAATGTGTTTAAAATTTGTGCTAAACCATAAACACAGAACACATTTGAGTCATGAAGCATAATATTACATAAAACATTTCATCACATGACTCATAAAGTATACTTCAGTTGTTGTAACTCCGTTGTACATTTGAACCTTTTATGGTGTATAATAATTGAATGCACCATTAGGAACATCTACTTCTCTTCAAATACGTTAGAAATTAGTTCGTGAAAACGCTGCAGCCGAAAAAATGTGACTACGTGTCACAAAACTGAAGGTGAAAATTCTCTAGACACCTCAACATCATACCAAACCAAACATGTAGTACTTCAGCAAACAGTTTTACGTGCCCGTGCGATGAATCCTTTGGATTTTGTACCTTTTTTTTTTAAACTCACCGTCATGCACATTTGATGCAAACGGTCGCTCTACACCAACAATTCACCAATCCTCACGATCGGTACTCTATCGCGGTTTTTGCAAAATAGGTGCAGCGTCGGCAACCGCAGCGACAGCTTTTCGTTTGATCGCCTGATAAACAAATTTTTGGAATGAGTAGCGCCCGTGACAAACCGAAACACTTGCTGCAGCGTTCGCTGAATGCGAACGGTGGACACGCTTCCACATTCCTAAACCGGCCGCTGCTACGAGGCACCGTGGCCTCATTGCCGAAAACCGCATATTGATCAACCCATCGGCGGCCACGGCGGCTCTGGCCCGAAAGTTCTGACCGAAAAATAAACAAACAAACAAAGTACCGATCAAACTGCTCCCTGAAGGGACAACCGTACCGAAAGGTTGCTCAGCGTCCATTTTGCGGCACATGACCGAACGGTTATCGGTAGGCTTTCCATCCTGGCGGTTATTGGCTTTTCCAAAAGGATTTTGTTGCTTTTTTTTCGTCTTCTTCCCTTTCGCAGGCAACCCCACACAGGAAAGTTGGAAATATGTAGGGATGATATTTATCGGTTTTCACCATGTGGATCAACAAGCAATAATTTTTTTTTTTTGCTATTTCAACACCTCACAACAATCCGAAACGCCTGTGGTAAACGCTTACCACAGTTTTGATACATTCAACCGACCAAATGCAATTATTTATTAACATCCCTAACGATTGTGTAGGCATGGCACGATTTACCTGGATTGTCCACATTACATGGGTATCGGCAATTTGTAACGACCGATTCATCTCTAACATTTTTTTTTCTTTCATTTGGAGCTTTGCAGTCGATACAGTTGCAATATTCATTATAAACTCATTTACCCACAACCAGCCATTTATAATGCTCTATCAAAACAGTTAGCAACCTTCTTTATTCCATTTAAAACTAGCACGAGTTAGCACGCCATGTGTAACTAAATTCTATGCAAAGCTTTTATTGTGTTTACGTAGTCTGTATTTAACGAGCAAAAAAACACCATGCGCCTCCATAATAGACTTAATTAACAGTAATTTAGGATTAATTTAAATTATGCTACTAGTTCTGCTGTTGTTAAAACTGGTATATTTTGCTGACAATTTTATTTTCCTTGAACCTTTTTTTTTCGTTATGATCTTGGTATTATTAATAATAATAACTTTAATCATAATACTGAAAATTTATCATTTTAAAAATATAAATTAAATTTGTTGAAAACCTATGAAGCGAAGAAGTTTTCTCACCAATGATATCCATTTAGTATCCTATATACCAACACTAATAAATTTACGATTAATTTTTTGACATTTGGATTGAGCTCATATAGCTCAAACTGAATTATTACATTAAAACAGCACATAAAATGAAAAAAAATGTTCAGCGCTAAAGTTTTACGAGGACACAGAGGATATTTAGCTTAAATGTATGATTATTTCTTGTACCACTTATAGTAAATCTCATCGCTGTATGTTATGTTTCTTCACAAAAAACTACAATAAAAACAGAAATTTCATCCCGAAACCGAAGTACGATCATTCTTACAGCATCAACAAAACTACACTCTCTGAACAATTTGCTAACTGACAACACGGATACAGATGTTCGCAAACATGGCCAACACACTGCGATCAAATAACAATCAGTCATTCGCTAGTATACCTGTAAACGAAGTGATTTATATCCCTCTCATCGGCGTTGAAAGTTCCTCCAAGCTAAAGGCGAGTGATTTCCGCAGCTGACGATGGCGAACAACAAAATAAATCTTTCATTAACTCTCTTCAAACAGAAGAAGCGCACAATCAGCTTCCGAAACAGATTTATGTCAACTTCCCGCGCAAATCTGACAACACATGGATGCACCGATCATTTCTAGACGAAGCTAAGCCTCATCGCAACAGGATGAAGGCAAGTTGGATGGATCGGGCCAACTCAAATAGGACGTATTGCTTCGTGCGACAAGCCCGGGCCCGGGGAACACGAACTAAATCACGGGAAACTTTTCAATTAATCCATCTTCCTCATCCCGTCTCACATATCTCACGTGCAGCGGTTCCCATTTCCCATTTCCGTGACGTTCGTCTGCTGCCCTAGCGCATAGTAGGCTACGTACAGAACCGGTACGGTGTGTTTGTGTGTTGACAGGTTTCTTCGTCTCACTAGCGGTACCATTAAAAGTTTCCCACAACATACCGTCACAGCGGGATTAGTTTACCGAATAAGCGCTGTTAGTAGTTAACTAGCTGCGACAGAAAAAATATAAAACACTCTCCGAGATGAATCCTTTCCTACCTGTGCGTCGGATTATGGCTCCGTGATGAAAAGTAGGTAGCATTGTGAAAGGCAGTGCACTCACGTACACATGAAGCGTTTCATGTAGCAGTCAAAATGGTTTTCCATCGTAAAAGTTATCCCGTTTTGTTAGTCTTAGACTCGAAGCAGTTTTAAAATTTGAAAAAAAAAAAATCAAAATATACACGATAATTACTTAATGCTATTACAAACTAGCCCAATATTTCTCAGAAGTTCGTTTATTCGGTTTGGCCTTTTACAAAATCACGTGTTTAACTTTTTTTTTTAATATGACTCGTAAATTCATTGTTACACAGATTGTAATACATGAAAGCTGCATCGATTGTCTATGTATAATGAATTGAGCAATTGTTTTTTTTTCACATTGGTCATGTATGCCTTTTCGTTTACTGTTATTATGAGCATGCCTCTGCTACCTCGAATTTAAGCACGAAGCCTTCCGTCCAGAACATTCCAAAGAAATATAGAAGGTCCAGATTTAGATAGAAGTATAACATAAAATCGACAATATGTACTTGATTTTATTACTTGCTATTAAAGTTTTCAATATTCATATTGTCTGACCCGAACAGCATTCTGCATCAATTCCCCAATCGGTCCTGATCATATTTCTCCCTCTAGCGGTCGGCACCCAAACCTGGAACGTCACTCGATGATCCGTTAATAATATTACTAACAGATTGTATTTTATTTTTATCCATAAATCGATGTACTCCGTACGGCTCAAGTAACAAATATCTTGTTTGCTACTTATTTCACCTAGCTTTAGTTTTTTATATCTATCTCAACCTGATTGCGTTGACTAACTTTGCTATCCAAGTGATGCTTCGTTCAGAGTTTTCTTTCGTTCTTAGTACAGCTAGCGAATATGGTAAAAGTAAGCCAAAAATATTGGCACTCATTTCATATTACTCAGAGCTCGCAATACTATACTACTACTCGCTAATACTAGAACTAAAATACCGTAAAATATTGTTTTTTTTAAATTTGGTCATGGATTTTATGGATGTAACACGGTCTTCACCAGGTGCAAGTGAATGAACTGGTGAGTTTTTTTACAATGTTACAAAATTCATCGTTTCTACAAGGTATACCAATCATTTTTTAAATTTTTTTATAAATGTGTCTATAAATCTTATTCATAATAACATTGCAGTAACAATATTAACATTCATTTCAGAGCTCTCCCATTGAGCCAATGATTTTTTTTTTTCATAAAGGTTCTCCATATTATCCAATTAGTAGCATAATGATCCGCAAACAAAACATTAAACACCAATTAGAGTGCTTCCGAAGTGCGCGTTAAGGAAAGCAAAACGAACGGAATAGTTTATCACTCCAGACGGGAAAAACAAAAATAAATATACTACCATGAAATATAAAAACGAAAGCCACAAAAACCGTCAGCCCTGGTGCTAGCACCACAATTGACACCCGCCAAAGTGCGTGTATTACATGGCAAATTAAATTTGAATACGGCGCATTCATTAGAAGCAAATAGTCCCGCGTTTCCTGGCCGTGACGGCGGCAGCAGCAGAAATCACGCCATTAAGTACTAAAACATGCACTTTACGGCAGCCGTCCGCACGCGAGAGAGAGAGTCCATCCGGCCTCATCGCCGTCGTCAGGTTGATGGAATGCTACCGGCAGTTGTGGCGTGCACAATAAATTTGAAATTCAATTACTCTCCCGGACCGGCCCGACCCGGGCCGATTGTATCCAAGGCACCATGATTTATGCCGCCTTTCGGAGGAGCCCGCCGCTGCCAGGCTGTCCGGACCCGGGGGCGGGGGGGAGGGGGCAACCGGAAACGAGCGCTTTACAGTTTCTAATAACGAGCCTGCCCACCCTTTCCGGACGCTCGCACACACACACACACCTACAATCATTTATCCGGTTCCGAAGAGTGAGGGGGAGGTCCGTTCATTTTACAACTCTATCACTGGCGCACGCAAACACTTTTTGGTAAAAAGTCACACCGCCCGCTCAAAGCCGGGTGGAAAATCGACGAACCGGGCCGCAGCCACAAAAATGATTTCACCACTCGTAATCAGCGTGCGGAACGAAATAAGCATGCCATGATGATAAAGTACTGCATAAATCTTTAACGCGGCTTTGTTTGCAATGTCTCCTGCGTTTGGCGCACCCTTCGGTACGCCCCCGGGCCTTCCTCCCCTTACCCCCGCGCCAACCGGAACCGGGCGTGTGCGGTTAGCTCAATTGCCCAAATTGCTCGAGACAAATATTATCGACTTACCCGCCACGGCGCCACGCACCGAAACGCAACGCCCGTCCGCCGCAGCTTTCTTACGGGCCGCCGGGCTGTCTGCTAATAAATAGCCGTGCCGCCCTTCCCAAGTCTGTTACCGAGCGGGCAGAACCGATCGGCATCGTGCCGCTTTTTGGTGCGGTATCACAGCATCGCGGCGCAGGATCGCATTTCTTACTGGCTCCAAATGGGAGTGGACGGGAGTGGTGGCATCATTACTCACGCTCCGCCAAAAAACACCATCCGCCTCCTCAGCGTTCGTCCAGCGACACCAACAATCAAAGGCTGGCAACAACCAGCACCAGAATTAAATACGGCAAGCCGGTCAAACTAATGGGTTTCTATTCGAAGCAAGCTCCAGTGACAGTGTGCCCACCCTTGCCGGGAGGAGATGCCGCACGGGGTGAGAGGAGAGCGAGAGTGAGAGAGCCATAAATAATTTAAATCGGAATTTATGCCAATACAACCTAGTAAATTCGAGCTGTTTCGCACGTACCCTTCGCTCCCAGCGTCAAGGAATCAATTCATACGAAAGGACGAATGGACGAATGGACGAACGGACGAACGTCGACAATCCCCGGATGCGTAGCGCGCTTTATCCCACATACCCGATTATGCCCCCGGAATTAAAAGAGAATTTGTACGGACGCTCCACTACATGGAAGCTGGCGAAAAATACTCAAACACACACTCGCTCGAAGGGAACCGGTTGGCATGCCAGCTAGTGATGCCACGTCAACAGTTCTTCTAACGAAGATTGCGGGTGAGTCGTTCACTATTTTGAAATGTGTCTCATAAAGTTCTTGATTTGTTGATAAATATCCAAAATGAGTCAATGGGTGATAAAAAGGCTGAAATAATAATAATCTTCGTTGGAAGAAAAACCGTGAATCACACTAATTCACATTAATTTACTGGACTTATAAACTGTTATAGTAACACCAGAAATCATTGGAAATGCGAAAAAGAACAAAAATTATACAAAAAATAGAGAAGAAAACAAGCATAAAGAATAATAAAAGAATGTTAACACAACTCGTTTAAAAGCAAACAACACGAATTGAATGGGAGAAAATAATTAACATCTTAACAGATGAAAAGAGTCGAAAAAAAAATTCACAAAACGAATCAGATCCTAAACAAACTGCAAAATTAGAAACTTTTGAAACAGTAAATAGAACAAAAAAGGAAAAGAAAAAAGGTTCAAATTTTCTGTGAAAAATAACCCTACCATTGTTGGAAACAAAGTAAAGATCAAATTAAAAAAAAATATTCAAAAGGATTAGATTAAGCGTTAGGAACAGAATTATCTTTTCGAGCGAAAGCCAAAGAAATATTACTATTCAATAAAAGAAGTCAGTCAGGTGATGCCGAAGTAGCCGAAAATAAAATTGTGTTGACACGTAAATAAAAAGATTAAACGGTTTGAAAGCTACGTAAGAAAATATATTATGCTCTAAATAAACCGAACGAAAAAGAGCAAGAAATAATCAAAAGCATTTTCTCATATTATAATAAAGTTAACAAGAAATTATCCAGCAATACAACCAATCTGGTCAATATTAAAATTTTAAATAATAGTGATTTGGAAAACAATCGAAAACTCACAGATTTTATCCATGAACCACTCCTAAGGTCGGTTCGACATAATAGCACACCACTAATGCACGAGGCAATGGATTAGTTTCCAAAGCAAAACATTGCCAGTGTCCCGCCTGTACGGGTCCTGCACGGACGGACGAAATGTTTGCAAATGAATTGAGTCCCGCTGAAAATGGCCCGCTGAACAGGGAACGCGATTAGGGAAGGTACCCAAAAAAGAGAAAAAAGAAAGAAAATAGCAACAGTATCGGTGCCAAAACATTGCAACAATACCGATGGTTTTGGCGTGCGTGGTCAATGTTTCGGTTTGGGTTTCGTGAGCGTGGGGACGGATGGCCGCTGTTACTGCTAATTTTCCAGCCCCATCGTCGTGCTCGGGCTCGTTGGTGCATTATTGTGCTGACGACAGGCGAGCACCGGAAGAGAGACTCCACTGGATGGCTTCAGGCTCCTGGCTTAGGGGCTCAGCGTGTCCGAGACCAGCAATCGTCCCTATCGTCAACGGGCGTGGTCATTAATTATTCTTTAGTATTCACGAAGCGTAAAATTTAATCCCTTCGCAACATAAATTCTCCACCACCAAGTCAAACATGCCTTCCCCGTCCACTTCCCTAGACCACAGCAGAGCGAACGAGAGAGCGAATGTGGGCTAGGAGAGCGTGGTCGGCCAAAGTTTTACGGCTACCTGTTTGTTGTATACTCCGAAGGACCTGTACACCTACACCTGGTGTTCCGGTGCTCCCGAAAACCTGGCCGTCAGTCTTCATTTCGCAGGTACTTCCACCTGCAGACCCGCGGTTTCATCTCCAACAAAACCCTTCCCAGCCCCATGCACGGGGATGGGTGCTTGGGAAATTATATTTTATCTGTTATTAAAATTATTACTACCCCATCGAGGACAACAGTTTCATTGGAATTGCAAAAAGGTAGTAAATATAATATTCAAAGTGTGCACATTAGACATCGCCAGCTGAGCATCGGACGGAAGGCCTCGCGTCGCGTGAATCTTACGTGCGAAGTGGATAATCTGAACGTTTTCGTAGCGGGACCGGGACATCGGGTGTTATTATAATCGACGGTGCGAACTTGCGCGGAAAGTTTGTCCCGGCCAGCGGGAGGGAACGATAACAAAGTCGCACGGTTGACGATGAGTTCGGTTTTGTTTATACCGTGTCCGACACGGTGTAAAATAGTAAACTTAAAACATAATGATATTGCCCATTTTTATGGCTTTTATAGGGCCCGGTTAATCCTGCCTGAGCAAGGCAACTTTGTTCGTATCGTAGCTATGAATACTTTATGAAATTGAATCTTTATTTTAAACAGAATGATTAAGCATTTCGGCGAGTTTTTGTAAGCAATCAAATTCGTTTAGGAGCAGTAAGGTCGAACGCCGGAGTGTGTTTGCCAGCTGCTGACAAGAAACTTTCAACGGAAGTAAATGCAGCGAATGCACCGCGATGTATGCGAGCCGGATGACTAGCGCATTCCAGACATACGGCCATCCTCCCTTGTGTACCAACTGGAAAAGTATATCCAGTGTTACAGGAAGAAAACGGCAAGGACAAACAGGTACAATGGCAATGAAGTACGGAGAAACTGGAGGAAACCCTACGACGCTGTCAACAAGAAAGAAACTCTTCAGTTACCTTCTCTTCCTCTGATCACGACACAAAGGTGGAAAACAACTGCATCCGGTTGGTAGAGGATGAATTTAGGACTGTTGAATGCTCAATAATTGAATCAATACAACCATCAATATCATCCCTTATTGATAGTGTGAGCACTACACTTCGGATTTAGTAGGGTTTTTTAATACCTTGCTCCCCAGCCGTACTGGTTATGATATTATTTGGATTTTAGGGAGCGTACCAGAATCAAAATCGACTGCCCAATGATCCAAAAGAGGTGAAGTGAAAAATTAAATCAACCAGTGCATGAGAAAATCGTAACCAAGGGAACCTCAAAGCTTCAAAAACTAATGGCGTGCTGCGACTGCAACTTAAAAGCTGGCATTATGTATTTACCCATCACAATTTCAGACAACATCCCAAAACAGTTTATGCTCGAACACTTTTTTTCTGCTATTGGCTGATCCCGGGATTGTAAAAGATCCTCCTTTCCTTTTCCTCTTCGAAATGTGGATAGAAAAAAAACAGAAACATCCTGAACATCTCTCCCACGAATACGGCTGAGTCGACTTGGTCAGTTGAGTGTGTGTTGGAGTTTTTTTTTGCAATGAAGAGAAAATCTTCTTAGACGATAATCCATCGCAAGTAAACCGGATTTTTACCCGTGTAAACCATACCCCGATCTTTAGAAAGGCAGTGTAGAGGCCACTACTTACGGGATCACCTTACGAACTTAACGGTGAAGCTCTGCGTTGGACTTTTACACACACTTCACCGTGTTCACGACTTGCCGCAAACACTTTGTTCATGCTTTTTCGGTACGGTACGCGTCAGCAACAGATATTCGTGATCACGAACGCTTATATATGAACACAGGAAGAAATATAACCGGGCACTAACGTCACTCAGACAAGGCACACTGTTTGGAATTGACCTGGAGCTGGCGATACTTCCAGCGTTGGTGCAGAATCTGCAGCATTAGCCGCACAACGAATACTGCAGTGATTCACACTTCGACTCTCTCCATCATCAGTTGCAATAATTTAAACATGTTCCTCTCCGTTCAACACTTATCTTGGTGATTAGCTGCTGAAGCTCGCCAACAATTCTCGCACAGTAGATCAAGATATGCTCTATTATCTCATCGTCGATGCCGCACGCAGTGTTTCTTGGTAAAGATGCAAGCCTAGAATGTTGCAGATAGCTCCTGACCGCAACGCAGCTGGGTGATAAAATAGTCGCCGCACTTCCTTTTCGTCCAAGTGACTATGTCTAGATTACGCAGATAGTTACTTAGTCCGAAGATGTTTTTACCAAATGTTCTTCCACTTCCTCATCGACTTCGACCTGGTTGAATTTTTTCGTGCTACTGGCTCGAGGTTTTCTCGAAAGGGCGTTCCGGAAATTGAAAGGGAGTTCAAGGGCGATGAAAACAATACCCGCGATTGCAAACGCAACACCGTAGGAAATGGCGTTGATTACTCGCATAGTTAAGGTCGCATAAACTAGTTTCCCATGCCTTAAAACCACACCGCATTGGTAAAGAGACGTCTTCTACTGCTGCTCGGTTCACCTATGTTAAGCATAGTCGTCATGGAGTCGTTCCTGGTCATTCGAGATCGCTGTTGCTTTCTATCAAGCCTCCTTGAGGGGTGCCATGAACTTTAGTTGGTCGTCGATGATAAAACTGTAATACGTTAAACGCCTAACAAACTCCATTATTCAAGACTGCAATCACGTGTCTGGACTGGTTTTATGACCACTAATGAGGATAAACTTGGTTTTGATGTGTAGATTGACTGGCCTCAATCATTAATCATTTGTAATTATGTGATCATTTTGGTTCTGATATCACAAATCTAACAGCAAAAAAAATCAGTTTAAAATTTCCTCGCATTTCTCACACGTGTTTCGATCGTTTTCGTACCCCCAAAAGAATTTTAGTGATCAATTCAATACAAACAATAAACAACGACTCACATCCCGAAATTCCTTTGCTGTACAGTTAATTGTTTGTACATTTTATTTGATTTCGATTCAAACAGAATGATTCATACAGAAAAATGCATGCTTGCATGAGGAAATGCATTCCCCGCAGTCATCCTACCTAGGGTATTTTTGTATTCCGCAACGTGTTGCTACATTACTACGTTTCACGCAGATGATTGTTCATCTTAAGGCGTACCTCCGACAGCAGCGACTTCATCTGTTTATACTTCCCGGTCGAGTCCGGCAGATTTTCAAAGTGTACCACATCACTGACACCCTTCGAAAAGGCTTCACCGCTCGGCAGCGTGCTGTACGGGGTGAACGCCCGCAGTATGGGCGTACCTAGTGACATCCGCTTCAGGCCCGCGCTCGCCGGTTCGTCAATGTACGGCACTTTATTCATGGCCAATTCGTCCAGATCGAAACTGTCCGGCTCGGGTGGACGTTCCGAGGGTGCAACTACGACGATTGGTGGTGGATTCGCTGGCGGCGGTGGTGGTGGTAGTGAAGGTGGTTCCATTTGCGACGGTTCACTTGAAGTGGATTCGGCCATCGATTGGTCGGCATTACCTTCCGTTTCTGCGAGCTTTTCCGCTAGCAAGACGTCATTCAGGAAAGAATTTTCATCGGTCGCAAAAGAATTCCCAGATAGTTGATCGACCAGTTGCTTTTGCCTTTCCTCCAGCTCGGTTATCGAAGGAGAGGCTGGTGCGTCGGGTACCGATATGATGACCGGTGTATCCTACAATGGGCAAATACAAAATGGGTTCTTTGATTTTGGTTTCTTTGCATTTTATTACACTTAATCACACTTACGTCCAATGAGATCACTTCGACTGGTGTTTCAACCAGTATGACACTAGCTTGCAAATCATCGTTGCTGTTGCTCGATACCTTGACAGGTTCATTGCCGTCTGAGGTATCGGACGACAATTCACCGTCCTCCAGATCCTTCACACGTACCGGCTGATTCGGTTGTCTCGATCGTTCGGGTGGTTCGATTGGTTCCGGTGACCCTGGACTACACTCCATTGCGTCCATGTCGACAGTTTCCGTGTTTGCCGTACGATCAACATGTTCTTCCAACTCCGGTTCACTTGCAAGCTTTAATCTCTTCCGGCGATATCCTCCCACCAGTGTTCCCTCCAACCTACGCATCATACTGTCACGACTGAGATCCGCCGTGTACGGTGGTACTTTGTAGTGTATCGAGTCGTCAAACAGCTCCGGTGCCGGAGGTTCGTTGAAACCAGGGTATTCAATTATTTTACGCACGTCGTACTTTTGGCGCACATTGTCCACCTCGCCTTCGTCATCCTCCGAATGGGCAACCGCATCCCCGTTCGATCCGAACAGCTGCAATCCTGAGTGTGTAATCTTGGCCTCTTCGAGCCACCCCGGTGGATAGCCGAAAATTCTCATCCGATAGACGTGCAGCGGAAGATCGCGCGGACAGAGCCCGAGAGCATCACGTAGCCTCGTACTGATGCGACCAGGTTGGAAATGGTCGTACCGCTGTTCAAGATCCGCATGGTAGCGATCGCCCTTCTTCTGGAATTCCTCCTTTTTCTGGCGGATACGCGTGTAGTTTCGGGGCGCCTTGCAATTCTTCAGTCCGTGTTCGCCTTCACAGTTCCAGCACGTCTGCTTCGCACGCGGCCGCTTGGTCGTTTTAGAATCCGACGCTTTCGGAGTTTGTCCGTCGAACACTTTGGTCACCGATTTTTTGTAGCTCGGAATGGTTGTATTGTTCTTTTGGTTCTTCATCGGCGTCGAGTCAATCACAAACAACGAATCAGTGGATTCCTCCATCACCGGATTGTCCATCTCGTTAACATCGAGCGAGAGGCCATCTGAGCCAGGTACCACGCTGACGTGCTGGTTCGATAGATGCTCCTTTAAAGCCGCTTTTACAGCCATCGTAATAGATTTGTGTAGCATTTGGTAGAGTTTGTCGCAGCGGAACCGGATCGTAACCAACGGCGCGTCATTCGATTGTGCTACATTGGCCGGTTCGTTGTTATCGTCTATGTAAATGGTTTCTTCTTTCGCACTTTCAACGATTTCGACATCGCTATCGATAGGATCTGGTTCTCCATCCGCCGCACTTTTTTTGCTAATATTCTCGTCCATTTTTTTGTTGTCGTAAGCAAGATTTCCCAAACACCGCCAAAATCTTTCTTCTGAAACTCTTGTTTTATGTTTTTCTCTGGCCTGCTATTGTTTATATGCGTTGACATACGGCTGTGACGTACGCTCGACGACGGAACTGTCATTTCGATCAGCACCACAGGGTGACTCCTAAAGATGGGAAAAATACAAGTTATCTGAAAACTCGGTTAATTTTATGAATACCGGGATGAAATAATAACAAACCATTAGGAACTATTTTTTTTTATTTCTTCATCGTGAATTTTATAAATCATCAATGCCACTTCAAACTATCACAATCATTCTCCAGAGAATGCTAATAACAATTACGTCTAGTTGGCCCATTTCGGCGCAGCAATTAGTCAAACGCTCCGGGCTAGTGTATCCCGACCTAAGTGGCACTCCAATACAAATGTTTGTCTAGAGCTCTGAGTACATCGTAAGTGCCTTCTTAGCCGCCACTCAATAGACCACGGTCTGTTTCCAACGCGACGGCTTTGTTTGCTGAGCTAAGCTGAGAAACAATCTCATGTAGAATTTTAATCGAATTAATTTTACAACATACTTTAACAGTGCGTCATGTTATCAAAGTTTTCTTTATTTTTCGTCAACTTGTATAAATTTACGACGGATTCCTTATAATTACACTTTCAATTCTCATTATAAATTAAACCATTAGTGATTTTTCGCAGTCCCACGCCATGTATCATGTTACAATTGTATTGTTGAGGGGTGGTACAATCTCATACGATTTACTTTCTTCGTCGCTTTCTCCTCCTACGGGAATGCTGATGAGCAAATAATCGTCCAATGTAACGTACCGGGGGATACATAGACATAGACAAACTTGTTGCTTGTTTATCTTCTTTCGTTCTCGTCTTAAGCTGGTGCTACTGAAACATTTGTGACTTTATTTGCCCAGTTCACCGCACCTGCTACGCGTACTTGTCAGTAGGTTTAATAAAAAAAAACTTTTCTACACGTTTGCTGCCAAGGATAAGTAACAATAGTTGCTTTGCTCTACACAGTGTCTTTTATGGTGATGTTAACAATAAGGTAAGGGCGAGGGGAAAGGAAAGTAAAATAGAGTCGTCAATTAAAACGCTATCCTAGGCATCTTGTCTCATTCGCACGATTGTATTGTACAGCGGCAGATATATGTGCGTGTATTTGTGTGAGAGAATTGATCTACAGGTACAAGCAAAACAAGATCCTACTACCCGCGTCGAGGTTCATCAAAATTAAGGTTTATGTTCAAACAAGAAATCACAGTTGGCGTAATTTGTTAGACGTAAAGATGTCATCGCGCACGTTACACACAGTGAGACGCAAAGTGCAGCGTTCGATCATACAATCTGCAGGCCGGATGGATGCAGCATCCCGTGATGGTGTTGCTGCTGCTGATCGAAGTGATCCTGCTCCATCTGCTCCTTCAGTATCTCCAACTCACGGATGCCGGATACCGTGACCTCGTACTTGTGCATCATCAGCGAACGATAGAAGTGAAGCGCGAACGCCACAAAGATGACCAGCACTGGAATGAGCACGATGCAGGCCGACCAGGCGGCTGTCGTGTTAAGGTCGTAAAACTTCACCCAACACAGGATCGCAATCTCCAGAAGAAATAGTATCAACCCGAGCAGTGTCGAGAAGGCCCACGCCGTCTCGATGTACCAGTGCAGGCGTTCGTGCGGTGATTCGTGCACGAGCGATATACTGTGCAAATTGCACACTGTCTCTATGTTGGGCAGGATGCAGGTGCTGATCATAAGCGCGAGCATATGGACCGCCACCAGCAGCGTTGTACACACGGCAAACGCTATCAGCATCGCCGATGGCACTTTGGTATTTTCATCCAGCTGCACCTCGACCATGGCGACCTGAAAGAATAAAAAAAAGAGTAAATAATAGTTAGTAAACTATTAGCATATTTCAACTATGTCAACTTAGCTTAATGTTGATCACTAGCTTCCAGTCATCAATATTTTCTCTACGTAGTAAATGCTAGTGTATAAAAATTATCATAACATGCAAAACATGCGAATTTTGCCCACCTTGGGACATAATTTAGCTAAGAAAACAATACTCACAGAACTCGGGTCATATGGGAGCCATCAATAAAACTTCTAATTGATGGCTAATTAGCCATTAATTATGAATCTAACTTAATATTCTAATATTTTAATTCATAATATTTTAATACCCAATCGCGATGGACGCAGTTAGGAAGTAGATTAATAAGCTTGTTATATATTTATTAACCCAGTCCAAGGCAACTGAGGACAACCTACATTACCCCCGTTCAAAATGAATCTTTCTGCAGGATATTTTTTGTCCTCGTACGTGTAAAAGGACATTTTCGAGAAGTCGCCACAATGGCGTGTTTAAGCGCAAAGTAAGTATGTATCGTTTATTTACTCCGAGTCATTTAAAAATGCGAATGAAAAGGTTATGTTTTTGATCATCGATATGATCTCTTGAACCCCTAAATATGCGTACGTCTGCAAAACATTTGCTTCATTGTAACATAACACTTAAAAAAAAATGTCATTACCATCGGTACAAAAATAAAGTGCAAAAAAAACATCACTAATGCGCCTACCGATCGGGTATGAGTCTATTAATAGCGAAGCATAAAAAATTGACATAAAACATTTTTTTCATTAACAACTGCCGGCTAGGCAGCCACACAAAGCATTCTTAACCGGAGCGACCAAAGAGTTTTTCTTTCTTTCATAGCAAGAACATCACTTCCCCTGTCTTTCGCCGTCGGAATGCTCTACATTACCAGAGTTACTACACATACGCCGGGGCTCGTTAATCATAATCATCGTTTCGAACGGGCATCGAGTTAAACAAATGGAAACAATTTCTAATAGTTTTCCTGGGAAAATAAACGCTTGTCGTGTTGTCCTGTTGTACGGAGCACTACGGAAATGTTACCGCACATCGCTAAGCTTCTGTGAGCCGTCGTAACACACTCTACCACACGTCCCTAAACCCCATGGCGCACTGACAGAACACGACCACAAAGTTTATGATCGCTTCTGTTATTTGTGTGGTTACCTCGTGGTACAGTGCGTATGTGGCGGTGAAGGTGGAACGGAATGCGGGCGAATGCGTTCGTCGGTGTGTATGTTTTGTTGGCAGTGCAAATTAGTACACCCCTTGTTCCTCCACCTGTCGCTATCCGTACCGATGCGCCAAAAGACTGGCTCGAAATATCAAACAACAACCTGAGCAAGTCGGTAGGCAGGCGCAGGTTGAATAAAAATTCGAATGATGGCTAGGATTAAACTATTTTTAAAATAAACGGAACCACGGATGTTCTGCTGACACGATGTTGGTTCACGCCCCTTCCCCTGGGCCCATCCATTCGGACCGGTTACGAAGAAACAGCGGCCACTGCCGGCTACACGACGGTTGCTTTCTGAATGTCGTTGAACGACACTGACACTGACCCCCGCAAGGTACATGGGGCTGGGGTTGAGAACGATGACATTGAGACCTCGGTTCGTGAGCTGCTCCAATGGCCGCAATTGCTACTCACCATGGCAAATCCGGACAGCAGGGCGGACGTTTTACTGGAAGCTTTTAGTTTGGCACGGCTGAGCTGAAGCTTTCGCCAGGACAGGTAGTTGGGTGTGTGTAGATCATCGCCCGTCTGTGACATTGTGCCTAGGTTCGATCGTCGCTACAATAGAAGAGATGGAACACAATAGAAGCAATAAGTTGCGAGAGTCATGACACAATCAGTAGGGCGAAAAAAAAAGGAAACAGTAAACAAATATTTAATTGCGGCTTACAATCGCTTCCTGTGCTAGATACGACGCAGCTCCTCCGCCGTGACAACTGGCGGCCGCACCGAGGCCACTGAGCAGTCCCGTGTTCACACTACAGCTGGCCGCGTGCGATGACTGTAACACACTACCCCCACCCCCACCACCAACACCGTTCCAGAAGTCACTAACGCCGGCTTTACCCCCGAACGCGGACGACGACGAATGCGAACGGCTCGTGCGTACCTTCGGTACCGGCTGTGGACTAGCTCTGAGTGCCGTCGACGGTGCCACTGCCACCGCCGGATGGTTGAAACTGCGGTACAGTGGCGAGTTCAGGCACAGGTTCGATTGTGAGCAGCTCGGATGTAAATGCATTGTTTCGCGGCGGTCCCAAGGTGCGCACCGGGAGATGAGATCACACGACGACAGACGACAGTGAACGCAAACGCAACGGAGCACGGTGCGCGTGATTTTCTCACCAAGATTTGCCGTGTACGCTGCTCTCGCATCCGATGCTCTTGGCGAGCGAATTTTTGATCACTAAATGAATGGTGAGAAGCTTCGATACAGCGGTCGGTGTCGCACACGTTGCACTCTTAACTACGATCTAGTACGCACGGAAGGGTGAATAGGCAGTGGATATATTTATTCCGATCGTAATGCAGCATGATAACAAGCAAAATAATTCCCCAGATATTCAATATTTCCCAGATAAGTGCAAAAGAGAATTCAATTATTCTTATTCAAAAATGTTACGTTCACTTGCGCGATTGTAAATGTTCGAATGGTTATATTAGAAAAATAAGACATTTAAACATTAAACACTAACTGACTAAACCTCACGTTTACCCTGCGTATGAGTAGAAATCATAACATTCTAAAGAATAAGAAAATTAGCTACAAGTGATAACATATATAAAATACATCATACATCATACAAAACAATCATAAATCAATAAACGATAATTAAACTAGTGTATACTGCTTATTGTTGACGGGGCTGAAGACCGTGTCTTATAATATTCAAATTAGAGAAAATAATACATTGTTTTTTAACAAATGTAGTAATTATATTAATTATATTATACGTAATATTTGTTTAAGTAATTTTCTTCCTTACTTCGCAAACAGTAAAATATTCAAAAATTATTGTAAACAAAAATGATTGCCTACCAAAGTAGGCGTCAGTTTTTTTGTTGCATTCATAAGAATACGCTTTTCCTTAACCATTGCGTACGAGAACAATTCCGCCATACAGATTGTAGAAGTGAATAGTACTCCTACAAAATTTAACTTTGAGACTGTATAGACTGTTAGAAAAAGAGATCATCTGAACCCCATCATATAGGTCAGAAAAATATAGTGCATTATTTATAATATAAGTTTTCAATTGTTTTCCAGTTCAGAGCGAAAATTGAATAATTAAATTGTTGTAAAAAAGGCAAACGAAGGTATAGTCTGTTAGTGGCGATAGTATTTGGGAATTATCAACAAAAATAATTTTGTACTACATTCAGAAAAAACGTTTGCTTTTATCAAAGAAATATAATAATAGTTTTAAATAATTTTTTACTTAGTATAATCTTTTTTTTAGTATTGTTAATCTTTCTTAACATTCATCACTGCCATTACTTTGCATGTAAGGTTTTTCTTGACGGGAAAATTAATGCCAACGATCAGGGTGATGAAATGGATTATCAAAAATTTCAATTTGAGTTCACTATAATTTGTTTTAATATTCTTTTACTTTATTCCTACGATCAACATGTTGGAACCCGGCTTGTTTTAGCCCAGTAGATTGATTTATTCCACATAGTTGGACAAGGAATCGTGTGACGAACGGATCCAGCATGGGATCTAGCTTTCCTAAATACATATACAATTTTAATATTATAATTCCACATAATAATTATTCCACATTATTCCGCATGAACTTATTCCACTATTTTATAACATAATAGAAGGCAATGGAAAAATAATATTTCAAAAAATATGTTTGTCACAGGTTGTTTTTCATAGCTGGAAACAATACAAATCAGTACTAACGAAATGTCCACAACTGTAGCGATTCTCGTAAACTTGAACCTGAGCTGAACTAGTACTTCAAACAAAAGAAGGTATTAGATACACGTTTAAACTTCACAGATCCACACGGTATCATTTTTGCAAAAGCGTGTAAACAGCACTCACTATCTCAAATTACACCAAACGGAAGGTGCGGTGTTTAGTGATCTTTCACTCAACAGACAACATGTTACTTTTTTGTAATAGAGTACACCCGAAACTAGTAAGGTGCACAAAGCACACTCATTTGCTTTCAACTACCTGCTTACGACAACCTCGACAGTCTCAAAGGTAACAACGAACGTAACCCCGCAAAGGTGAATAGTGGAACCGAAACGATCGCAAGCAAACGGTCACCCACGTCCCAGCATCGAATCTTGCGAGATGAAACCGTTTTAAACGCCACTTGCACACATCCACTCTCACACAAACGGTGGATCGTTGACAAAAATATCACCAGACATTCCTACGTGACCGTGCGCTCTTGTATTTTGTGTCTTGGATTTTCCACCACCGAGCGTGCAAGTCGCAATATTCTTCACTGTAAAGCAAACTTCGATCTTCGAAGCAAAATTCCAGACTGCTATGGTCGGTCCATTCTCCCAGTCAATTTGCACGAATACTTCGATGGTGCTCGAAATAATTGATTGAAGGAACAGATGTGACTGGGTGACGATGCGTTGAGTGTTGCCAAGAAAAATATTTTCTCACCGTTTTTACGGTACGAGAAAAATAAAAAAAAACGACAGCCAAAATTATGTTCACACCACTACAGGATTTTCTTACGATAAGAAATAAATATTACTCATAAACTCATCAAGTAAAAGATAATACAACGGCACACGCTCTAATTGCTCTTGAAGCACATATATGTTCTGACTGATTAAGTGGCTTCCGTGATTATTCCTTACAATGCATGGTATATAAACATCGCACCATGCTATTCAATCACGATTCTTAAGACACTGGAGTGTTGTTTTGACAATACAATTACTATTTTAAACAATTTACACACAAATTTCACTAAGCATTGGAACGAACGAGTTTCAAATCACATGCTCCACACGGTTTCTTAATTTAAAACTGGCACACGCGATCTCGTCCCACTTGTAATGGCAATATAATGCACTGCATCTGTCAGATCACTTTGAAATTAAATCAATGTTCGACAAACATCGCCAAACCTCGAACAGAGTGCGTTGCCATGCGTTAATAATATTCCATCGTCCCTGTGGTCACGTTCAAGGTTCCGCGGCCGACTGCGGTTTTATAAAATGTACCTTCCCTATGCGACTGGCGTGCGAGTGCTTATTTGGCAAGGAGCACGCACGACCTAAGCGCAAGCCGATTGAAACGCTGACGTTGGGGCGCGAGATACGGCGAACTACTAACATACTGAACTTCATTCAATCAGAACAGTGTAGTAACCTTACCCGAAGACAAGACTATCATGTGTCCGTTTGTTACCCGGCCCTTATGCTGCCCAGGCGCGGGGTCGGTGGGAAGCTGTGAAGCCATTCCTCTCTTTTGGTAGCAGCTGTCTCCCATTCGTCGACCCCACAAACACAATCACTCGCGAAATATGTAAGTGAACGAAGTAATTGATGATCGCTTCCAACGCACACATGTGATGGTGTATGTGCGAGAGTGCAAACTCGGTGGCCTGTGCACGTGCACGTTCATGATAGTGGCGTTTTTTTTTGTCTACGGTTCACAGCATCCACACAGACACAAACAATGAAAAGATCCCTAGTTTCGCGAAGCAAACAGGTGGTTTTAACCCCGCTTCACTCTCCTATTTTGCACTCGAAACGTTCGTCGAAACGAAACATCAAACCTACGACAAAGCAAGTCTACTTTCACCAAGTGCGCATTACTGACCTATCGTGCTGTTTGTTTGCTCTAGTCGTGACACACACGCGAAAAGAAACGCGGCTTCATCGTTTGCGCCACCACATGCAACTCGTTTTGGCGATTTTAGCGATTTTTTTTTTTCATTTACGGGAGAAGCGTAAACACAATTCTTTCTCTGCTCATGACTGTGGGCACGTGGTTTGAGATCATTTGGCCACAAAAAGGAGAAAGGAGACAAACAAAACAAATCATTAAGAAATAAACGCACATAATTTAGAAACATTAGTTCCATTCGCTTAACTTGGAAATGAAGCCAAACAAGCGCTCCTAAGTCCTTGTAACGGACGTGTTTTGGTTTAAAACATGGCATACTAATTTATCAAATGTAAAAACCACACGTCTTTGGTTCTGGTAACGTATTGCAATCAATTCACTCGTACCCAGGCGGTCTCTGTTTCGCCGCTCGACATTTCGCGAAGCGGTGAAGCTTACACACGGTTAATATTTACACGCGATCGATGAACACGATCGCGGGGGTCGATAGGGACGTTACAAACGCCCCGTATACGTGCACTACCCTGAACTGCGTCATCCAGCACCAGCAGCGAGCTGTTTCGGGAGAGAATAAATACTTAGCATTAAACTCACCTTGTTGTGCGTACTGCAAATACTGGTCCGGTTGTTCCAACTGCTGCCGCCGCCGGCACCGTGGCCGCCGCCGTGTGGTGTTAGACTGTGGGTACTGTTGTTGCCAATGCTGCCACTGTGGCTGTTTCCGTTGGTGGTTAGGTGCAGGTGTGCGTGATTCAGTCCCGTCCCGCTGCCCGCGTTCGGGTGGTGATGGACGACTCCGTTTCCGTTTCCGTTCGGCTGGTGGATTAGGCCGGTTTGGTGCAGTTGGCTAGTACTGAACGTTTTCGGAGCTACCGTCGTGCCGAGGGTGGTCGCGAGTACGGTATCGATTCCGGCTGTGCTAGTGCTCCAAACGGAAACCGACGTACCGTTGCTGTTGGGAGTTAAGAACACGATCGGTCATGTTATGCGAGGTTTAACGGGTCTAGTTTCTACACGAGAAAACAGAGCAAAGCTTGTACGGAAATCTGTGCCAGGGAATGTTTGAATTTTTATCACTTTTTATCACAATTTAACAAATATTTGCTAAATACGAATTGCTTGGGCTACTTGTGTTTGTTTTCGTGCTCTGTTGTTGTGACAGATTTGCTAGAGATGGGCTGAATGGACGGATCCCAAGAATTGTTAAAATACTTACCTAAAAACATGAATAACAAATCTTTATCATTCTCTACATACTATAAAATATGTCCTATTTTTAGTTGCCATTGGTTATGACAAAAAAGCAAATAAAATTCAAGCTGTTCTTCGATTTGTCTGCCAATCTAGCATTATTACTTGAATTCTTTGCGTTGTATTGTGAACTATAGTTTATTTATAAAACTGAATTCAATAGTTTTTGAGCCCCTTGCATGCATATGCAAATTATTTAATGCTTATCCGTGGTAATATTCAAGCTATGACAACACTCGTATATTTTTAAATATTTACGCCGCTATCGCATTGACCGTTACAAACGATCAGAATCGCAGCAATTTAATCAAGAATCAAATAGCCCACCTCTAGTTCCGTAATGGCGTTTCCAGTTCGTCTGTTTATAACCTGTAGTCAGGTTTGAGATAGCTTTCATAGCGTTTAAATTTGGATTATACTTTGTGATCAAAACACACTGAATGCACCATAAACCGAATTCGCGCATTGGTTTTTCTTTTGTCAAACTAATGAAAATATGCTTATACTTAATTGTAATATCAATGAAACGTTAGTTTTTGTTTCATGGAAATATTTCATACAGCTTTGAAAAGTGATACTTTGGATCTGATCCGCTCCGGAATTGTTGAATCGCACTATGAAAGCAAATGCATGGAATTTGACCAAAAATATGTATTAATTTTAAAAAAATGTTAACGATGATAAACTTTTCCCCAAAAATATGAAACAAATTATATTGGATGTGTACAAAATCGTTATGAACAAAAGAGTAGCATTTGCTATTCTATTGTTACTCTGTTATATTTTAAAATAAAAAGCAAAGCAGCATGACCTTCCTTAATAAAAACAAATTGAAATAAATTTTGTACTACCCAAGATTGAGTCAAACGCTGGCCAAATGGTATTTGAGTTACATTCACTTTGTTTCAATTGACAAAATAACGTTAGAACATTTAGAATAAAACCTAAAAACATGTAAACAAAATTAAAGAATCTCGGCTTGCATTACATAGACTGAATAAAAACACATGTCTTGCAGAAAATGATTTTTTATACGACTAAGAAGTTTTTTCTATGATTGATGAAAAATTAAAAATATCCTCAAAGTTCAAACTTCAATTACAAAGTTCAAACAAAATCGTTTTTTTAATGAAACTTCACTGAACAATATTGCGTTTATCAACTGTTACACTCCTAATCACTTCCGTTTACTAAGTGCTTTCGATACAATTATTATCAATGTGCTATCCCAATAACAAATGAAAAACTGCAGAACAGGTCAAATGCTCCACACGAACATATGCTTTTCGTTATCTTCTGCCGTAATTTGACCTATTTTACACTCGCTCAAACCAGTCGCACTGGAAACTGTCTTGCATATGATTGAACTTATCAAATGCATTAAAGCACCGTTTACGGAACCCATACACGCCCGCGGCCAACGCTAAAGTTCCGCCGACAGGCGGTCATTAAGCCACGTATTTCATTAACTTCTTACGGGGTGGTAGAAAACGAAAGCGCTTTTGCCTACAAACTGGTTTTTACGACCCGGTCGTTACGGCCAGATGTGTGGAAGTCGGTGCGGTAGCGCACGCTGAAAAGCAAAGAAAAACCCAGTTCAATCTGGCTGCTGCTTGGAGACTCCTCTCGCGGACTTATTATTAACGACCTACCGGAACAGGTGTAAGGGGACGCGTTCGGGTCACCAGGGAGCCCCAGGCGGGCTCAGGGTGATAATAATCATCGACAGCGGAATCGTGCATCGGATGGGTAAAGCGAAATGAATAATACATGTCCGTATGCCGCACCGTGTCAAAGAACTCCTGCTATCGAGAGTGAGAATAAACTACTTGGAACCGGCCCGAAAAGAACCCTTTGCGAGAAATCAGTTCAAATGGCAACAGGTGTGCTGTAATATGTCTTATCGTGTGGTGTGCACGTAACGATGTTATGTAAATTTTGTTCCAGAACTCATCATACACTGATATGTCTATGAGCAATCATCGTTGCGTGCCAGGCAGGCGAACCAGGATTTGTTCGCAATTCGAGAGAGATCAAAGATAGGTTTCCATGCTGGAATGAAATAATCAGTTTATGACATGAGATCTCACAAATCACAAAACGCTGTGCAGTTGATAGGCACCACGAGAGGATGCGACGAGATATAATAGAACCACTCTAGAATGTCATTCCATTATGGCTTAAAACCGATCCATTTTCCACATTTGCCGTATAAAATAGAAACACATTTATAGTGACAATTACCTTCCACTCCTCACCCAACAAGATGGCACATGAAGGTAACTATATTAGGCGCCGTGGAATGCCTAATGTGTCCGGTTCATCGAGCAGTCAACGGGATGAAAATGACGTGCCATCAAAGGCGAACCAATGCACGCGTATCGCACGCAACAAGGCAAGGTGTTTAACGGCACAATCATTTGTAGAGATGGCTATCTCACGAAAGCGCGCCAAGACGGGGTCGTACCTTGGCGATTATTAAAATGAACAAAAAGAAAAAGAACACACCGCTTTATTTCTGAGGCTGCCTGGTGGCATTCGGAGACGGGCCATCACACAAATAAGCCCATTTGTGGTGCGTGATTCAAGCACATAAGGTGACTAATTTGAATAGTAACCAACCGCGCTGTGTAGGCTTTCGATTTGATCTATTGTATACTGCACACCGTCCGCTTGCCGAGTCGCGCTAATATGTCCGGTGAGAACATGACAGCAAGCCGGTTTGCTGCTGAACAGTCTGGTGATAGGGGCTGTGATAAGCATATATTACCTTAATTTTCAATTGAGTCGTTAAGCGAAGGACAATACCGCAGATAGGAAAGTGTTGAAACTTTTCATACTTATTAGCATTATACGTACTGCTTCTGATGCTACCGCCCAAACGAAGTTGTTTAGATGTCTCGGTGAAGGAATTCCTTAGTGAATGGTTTTTATAAATGCCAGAATCGCGTTCCGATATTCCGATAAACTGTCTTATAAAGACTGTTTTTGATAAAAAAGCTGCTTTGGTGGATCATTTTTCTTTTCTTTTCTTCAACTTTTTCTGTTTTTATCCTTTTTTTCTAGAAAACAATCATAAAACAAACGACGGGTATTGTGTAGTAAAAGTTCGAGCCAGGATGCTACGAGGTTTAACAATTTTTGTCTCTCACTTATACACCATCAGTGTCCACAGAATGTAATAGTTTTGGAAAACTTCCAACAATTTTATTAGTTAAAATATAATTAAAACTAGTACGTTAATACTCAAAGTACTAAAGCACGTCTTGTTTGTACTTTTATTTGGTTTAACGTATGTTGCCGTCACTACAGCTTTGATGTAATGATTGACTGTAATAACAATAAATGCAATTGCAAAGATATATTCAGAACATTCAAAAGTAAAAAATGAGAAACAAATTTAATAAAAATCTTGTAAAATCACACAAAATATTTAATAGAATACCAAAAGAAGACAATGAGTTTTGTGTAATTATTATTAGTTGACGCAAAATCTTTGGAAATTTCTTAAAGCTTCCTGTTTTAAAGTTCCACCTCGACTTATCCTGTTTATTAAAAACAAGATATCACTGTATGATTTCGTTAAATTTATTACTAAAGTGCATTACAGGAGTAAACGAATGACTGTTTCGAATGCTTTTTTATTCTCGATAAAATGTATGCAAAGAAAACTAATTATTTAAAGCAAAGAAAATCGACAAATTTAAAGCAATTTACATTGAATATTGACCAATTCCTATCTTCATAATTTTCATATGATTTGAAAGTAAATTAAGCAATTTTAAATTATGGTTCAAAAATATATGAGCAGCAATTAAGACAAGGGCAACCACAGTGGAAAATATCAATAGTTTTGTTAAAAATATACTATCATTATAAAAATGCGCATTTCTACTCTTCCACCAAATTTAAAGAACATCGTTTTTGATGCAATAAGATTTCGTTTTAATTAAAATTGGCCATAAACGTACGTTACTCATTCTATATGAAACTCAAATGTCTAATCTAATCATACTCTGTTAGCATACGAGCAGCATTTAAATCGTTAAAAGGTTAGAAACAAATTCATTGAATAAAATAAAAGCAAATAAAAAAATTATAATTTAATACAATTTAAAAATAATCAACGTTTTGGAACGCAATTTCTCATCGTTTATCATCACACAGATACCAAATTACAGATTTGAATGGAATCTTTTAAAGACAGATGTGACAAGCATGAATGCCAATCATTTAATCGTATTTTGGCTGTATGAAAATAGTATTTAGAAACGCTATACTTTAAATTATATACACAACAACAGTCTCGTGTATCATTAAGCCCATTTTTTCGCACGTGTTTGCTTGCCTGTATGCAACAAAGTGAAAAACGGTTGATGCAGATTATCACGTCTTGAAAGGGGCCTTTTTTATTGAGCACGTATTGATCTGCCAAACCGCAGCCCAATCACACTTGCTCCTTCCTCTAATCTCCACCGTAAATGCATCCCGAACCGCTGCCGGTTCACGTGTTACTCCGAGAAATCTGAGCAGAAAACCCCCGCGAGAAGCACCGAACGCCCTCGTAATCGCTGCGCAAGGTGGAATATTTATTTACAAATTCCATTCGGCAGAAGCGTCGCATTTTGCGGTGCAGTGTGCGGTGAGGTGATGAAACGGATTGACAGCTTCACCCAACTGCCACAGGCAAGTGTTCGTCACAAGCCCGAACGTGTCAACTAACCGCCAATCGGCAGGGATGGAAGTTGCAATTAAATCCAATTGATTACCCGCCGCGCCATTAGTTATTCCTCGAACGGAGGGATTATGTATCGGGCGGGAGAGCCATTACGTGGAAAACGGGACCAACGCGGGACGGCGTGCACATCTGTCACGAGCTCCGGAAGCGACACATAGTGGACGCCATCTGATCATCGGTCTGCCGCTTGGGTGCTCAGGTGGATCACGATCAGGAAGTACCGCATTATCGCGGCATGGTGACAAGCTGATGGGATTTTTTTTTCCACCAACAGCAGCGGTCAAAACAGCGTGAAACACTCAGGAGCTAGTGTTAACCTCACTTTGTACACCTGTAGATCGTGTCGTTACAAGGGAAATTTTTTTTTCAATTCTCTTCTTGCATCGCTTATGACAAATCGACACGAGCACTTGATTGTGTGTTACATATTGACGACACGTGACCCAAGTCATTGCATCTTGGAAGAACTTCCTCACCGTAAACGTACACGGCGCAGAATAACTTATACACAACATTTTTTAACATACTAACTTCACACCCGCACCCTAGGCCTAGGGCAATAACGCACACGTTCACGCCCACACACCGTAGTTGGGGCTGCTGACGTCCGTTTTTGTGGCATTAATTCACCACGCGACCACTTTGCGACCACAAAAAAGGCTACCTTCAGGACCCGCGCGTCATTCGAACGGTTGCATTCTACAAACCGCAACCGCACTCGAATCTGCATAACGCGTCCAGAGACTGCGCGATCGTGGTGCGTTGGGGAGAACCAGCAGAACTGGACCCAATCCATGGCCATTTGTGGGGGTGACCTACCCTGCTAACCTTGAGGCACACACGGCCACACTGTGAATGAAGCAGGAAGGTGCTGGACCGAGCGCAATCGATCAATAATTCTTCTCAATTGACTGATTTAGCTTCAATTGACGTAAACCACTCGAGTTAGTGAGGAGCAATGGCTAAACATCGTCCCATTTTGTTTGATTTGTTTCGCTGTAGCTTGGTAGGGTGCAGTTTTTGGGTGCAGATATTCCTTAAGTGCACGGGTGAAAGTGAGATTATGATTTGAGTTAATATACTTTATGGTTAATATCATCTAAATTTTATGGCTAATAAGACATAAAATTTTATTTTATGGTTTTTTATGGCATCTGTAAAGATTTGCAATTAATTCTAATAGTTTAACATTTAGAAAACGATTGTCATAATCTATTACAAAACAGATACAATGGGCTTTTTCTCGTCTCAAGTCTCGTCTCCAATAATTTTTCAAATAGTTTTTACGTATAATTCTTAAAACAAGTGTTCTCCTACATTTTTTAAAAATGATTAACACACAATTTTATGAGGTTTAAATGACACTATTTTACAATGTTAATTTCATAATACGTATAAAATTACAAGAATAATCATACAACAACTAGAAAAGATGTTTATAGACGAAAAATGTTGTTAATGATAAAAACAGCTACATTTAGTCAAGTAGACTAATGAAATATGGGCAGAGGTTTGGGGCATAATCGAGTGATAATCTACAGGCTATCGAGGATAATAAGTGATTAAAATATAATGATAATAAGTGATAAGATTTCCCCTAGCGAGGAGTGATTAACCAGCTGTGGTGGTAAAATCAGTCTAGAAAGCCGATTAAACGGCAGGCATGACTTCGGTCGTTACGCCAAAGAGAGAGAAAGTGATAAAAAATATATTGGTATTTATCGTATAAGTGTATCTAAAATAAACTTAATTCAATATGTACCATCTTCATGCATAAAATAAAATTGTTTCAATTTGTTTCGTCTCTTGTAAAAATAGTTGTCTACGTGATCTATGCGATACATCAATGTAATATAATCAATGTAATATTCTAGCTACCTTAAGCACGCAACTTCTAAACGCTTCAAATTGGAACAGATGTTCCAGAATCCCGGTTTCAAATTTTGAGTTCATACCACATTTCTCGTGATACTCCCGTTCCGCTTACACTTAAGTAAACCTGCTGGAGGTTATAAAATAAATATTATATTAAGCATCCGACAAACAAAAACCCGGAATCGTCTCAATCTCAACGAGTTTAAGCCAGGTTGTCGAAACACGGGTGAAAAACTTTCGCTACATCACCTAGGGCACGGTATGGTACCGTGCACGTTCCAGAACTTGTACCGAAACGCCCACACAGTGCGATCGTATCGAAATTTGGAACGAAACATCTGAAGAAAAAAAAAAGTACGTTACATTGCCGACAGCATCTACCAATCACTCGTCTTCGTTTCCCTTTTGCAGGCGGCAGTCGTCAGGCCGGAGGTAACGCAGAGTGAAATCACCATCGACCATCAAGATAGCATCGACCATTGTCAGCTGAATGATGGTTCCTTCCGGCAAGCACGATTACAACAGCAACGCATCCCGCAGTTGCTCCTTAAATGGCATCAGCTGCCTCGGCCGCACGCTGATGCCGACGGGAATCCCTTGGAGACTCATAAACTTTATTAAATTTCACGCAGCCTTCGAAGGCTTTGTTCGGTTTCCGGAGTTTGCCAGCGGTCCGCGATACGACAGTAGGACGGCGGACGCGAATGACACTCAGCCTGATTCAATTGTCGGCTGTGCGGATCGGTTAGGTCGCCCAAAGCCCACCCTCCTGTAACTGACCTTGGCGCATTGCGGGTGTTTGGACGGTGTCATTGCGCGTCACTGTCGACGATAGGCCGTCATCGAACGGGGCATCAGTCGTGTCGGAAGTACCGAATGATGATGATGATGATGATAGAGTACCGCAAATCCGGAACTGTCCCAGATGTCAGCGGGATATGTTTGGAGCCTTTTGCAGCAAAACTTAGTTGCAGTATGCACACCGGCCTCGATGGATCAGCATGAAGCAGATGCCACATTACCATGGATTCGTACCTATCCATGAAGCTCACCTAAGCTTTGTGGTACCACGGTGTTAGTTATGCCTATCAATTGATTAATACATCCACTCATGCTGTGTTAAGCAGATACCGCATTGAGTTTAAAGCTAAACAACTATGCTGAAGCGGAGCTTCTTTGTGTACTATTTTATTTCAGAAT
>JXWZ01007550.1:0-11983 GCA_000956215.1 Anopheles farauti No. 4 | reverse complement strand
TCTGATTTTACTTCCCTGTGAAGTTGAATCGTCCTATGTGGTAACATCTCACATGAAATTATAAACTTTAAGCAAGAAGGGATCCAAAATTTACGTATTTCCGCACACCTCTTGACTCTTGACTTGATTGTGATTGTTGGTTTGCAATCGAGGGGTTAGGGTGTGCAAAATTATAAATTTGAAGTGTATTCTACTGGATCTTGCAATTTTAGATTGCTTCCTCTTGGTTTCTCAAATACCCCGGCTGGAGATGTAATCGATTGTATTGTGAGATCGTACACTTGATTGATGTATACGAAAGATGCTTATAACTTATTGAATTATATATAAAAAAAGCTGAATATCGAAATAATAACTTTGACATAACTTATATCGTCTCGTTTTAGTTCCACAATGCCGACGACGCAAAGAAAGCTCTGGAGCAATTGAATGGATTCGAGCTGGCCGGACGTCCGATGAAGGTTGGTAACGTAACGGAACGGCTGGACGTGACGACACACGCTTCGCTCGACACAGACGAGATGGATCGGAGTGGCATCGAGCTCGGTGCAACCGGTCGACTACAGCTGATGTTTAAGCTCGCGGAAGGTGCCGGTCTGGCGGTACCACGGGCGGCCGCCGACGCACTGCTCGCAACTGCTCCGCAACCCGTACCCCAGCAACCGCTCCTTCAGTCGCCGCCGATCGCTACGCAATGTTTCCTGCTGTCGAACATGTTCGATCCGGCCACGGAAACGAATCCGGCCTGGGACGTAGAGATCCAGGATGACGTGATAGAGGAGTGCAACAAGCACGGTGGCGTCCAGCACGTGTATGTCGACAAACAATCGCCGTCGGGTAATGTGTACGTGAAGTGTCCGAACGTTGCCACCGCCGTACTAGCAGTGAACGCACTGCACGGGCGATGGTTTGCCGGGCGCGTCATTGGTGCAGCCTATGTGCCACTGATTAACTATTACAATCTATTCCCGGACGCATCACAGGCCGTTACCTTGCTTCAGCCAAAGCGTTCCGGTTGAATGCGTTTCTATGTTCTACTACTGCAAGGCTTAAATCACCTCCCAATTACTATTAGAGTACAACACGTGTTTTTTGTCCCTGTGGCCAACACTACGTCAATCGCGATCTATTCGTTTCAATTCAACGCCGCTCGACAGTGTGAAATTTCAGAGTGAAACTTCTAACCGCAGGCAAACTTGTAAACAGTTACAAGGGAGGGATTGGGTACGATTGGGGTAGGGATTGTACTAGAGCTTTTCCTCCAAAAGTGATATGTGATATTAAATGAAAGAGTCCCCCTCTCCCCCTAACAGCACATCATATGCAGCCACGAAGATCTCGAGATAGTTTACTCGATTTCTGTCGTTAAAAAGTCACTAGAACATCGGATTAATGACCTTTGGCAAGAAAACAATGGTTTAGTTTCCGCTCTTTTTTCGAGCCTATGCAAATGGAGCGTAGAAGAGCTGCGTTCACTCGTACAAACCCTTATGTGTATTGCAAATATGGCAATACAAACCAAAAAAAACTAAAATAAAGGTCCGGTTAACATTCTTTCGTACAAACTGCAGCGCTCCTTCCAACTTTCGCTGAACGATCATTCGTGCCACTCGTGGACAAAGTGAATCGGGCGAGAAAGATGGGGTATGTTTTATCGCTTATTTTAAGTTTGCTCGTATGGTAGCGTAGCAGAATCCTCTGACAATTTTAATTCACCGCATAGTACTCTGCTGCTGTGCGCGTTCGCTTTCACTCACTATGCCCCGTTCGGGGTCGGTGTTGGCGTCTTCTGTTATGTTTGTGAAAAACAAAAACGTAGCAATACAATGTGAGCAGCACAGAATGTGTCCCTAGGGTTAATGGTAAATAACACGTAAGACCAAATGTGAGTACATGCAATTGGAAGAAAATCGGTATTGTGTTGGAGGATGGTAATGTATAAGGTTAGGTTTTAAGATTTTTATGGTTACGTCGCCAATTCGCATCAATTTGTGTACCCAATTACAAATGCTGTGTAAAAGATACAAGAATAAGAAAGACAAATAGACTTCCGACTTTGTGTGTGTGTGCGTTTTTTTTGCTTCCGAAACCAACACATGTTATCAATTGTCCCAAAAATGGCCTACTGTAATCAGCTCCCAGAGCAGTGCTTTTGCTGATCGCTGTGTAACTATCGAACTTGAAGAGATTAAACTTTCTTGCGTTCTGTGGTAACGTTCAATAATTTTCTTATAAAATCAGAAACCAACCATCAACTGTTATGTTTTAAAGCTTTTGTTTTATTGCTGAATGTGTGTGAACAGAATGATAAATGTTGCATTATACACAAATATTAACATTATACCGTCACACCGGAATCGATTGCACAGCACAGCTCGTTACGTTTCTAAGGGTTTCCCGGAGGCGGTGGCGACGTCGACGACGACGACGACGACGCTGATGATCCAGATGCAGAAGTTGTCGAAGCTGCCGGCGGCTTCAGGATGCCCTTCCGGCGCAGATACCGTACGATGAGGGGCGTCGCGCCCAGGGTAATGCTTATTCTAACCGGTGCAAACACCTTGTGGATGGCGTAGGCAATGACGAAGGTACCGGCACCGGCACCAGCCTTGCCAGCGAGTGCCGAATCTCCCAAACCCATCCGCTCCAGCAGGGATACCATATCTATTCCGCTGTGTGAAATGAGAGTTTATGAAACGTGATTGAAAATAAGTTGGATTTCAAAAGAGAAAAAAATTCATGTAAAGGGTTAAAAAATAAGCGAACGCTATGATGGACGTTGACACGACGTAAGCAAGGCATGGCACTCTAGCCATCGACACCCGGCTGGGAATGAATTTGGAGTACAAACCTCGATACCAGCAAGTAGCAAGTACCCAATGAAGCAAGACTAATGGTGACGTGGAATACGAGCACGGTCGAACCGTACTCCTTGATTGCTTTCTTCAAGCGATCTTTGCGCGAGACGGGCACCCCCTGCTCACTAGCACCCTCGGTAGGATTACCCGTTGAATTTTGTACCCCTGCATCGTTAGTCCCACTGTCTTTGTTAGTTTGCGCTGCGGTTGGTTTAGTGCTAAGCTTGCTGCTAGAAAATGCCAATAATTGCGTCGCGCTTAGCGAAAAGTTGCGACGACACTGTACATGATACGGCAACGTCCCGAGGAACGTTTCCACTCTAGTAACTGAACCCGCGACCTTCTTCATACCTTCCGGCTTGATCGGGCGGTCCTCGTAGCTGCTCCAGTCGGAGCGCACCTCCTGGCGCAGGTTGGTGTAGTGCGAGGAGTTGAGCTCGTGCGACAGGAACTTGCTCTCCTGGGCCCACGCACCGCCCGGCATATTCAGGTGGGTAAACTTGTGCATACCCCCAAACGGGCTTGGCACGTTGCTCTGCATGGTGGAGTTAAGACTGACGGCACCAGTACAATCGTACGATTCAACATGCGGATCAATCGAGCCGGCACTCATGTCGACGGTTACATCGATCAGCCCGCTGGTTGTCGGAGCGGACTGGTGTGTCAGCAGGGCCGTCGCGTTTATGTCGCGCGAACGCAACGGCGAAAAGCGTCTCGTTTCCGATGCATCAATGTTCGGTGGCAACGGAAGAACCGCGGCAAGCGGGTAGCTACGCTGAACGGACATGTGCAGACCGGACGATTGCGCGGCGACTGTGTGTTTCATCGTCGAACCGGCAGTAGCACCTGCAGGAGAAACAAATGGATTGAGTGATTAGGATGGTTTATTACGCTTGTGTTTGTATTTATATTTGCATAACTTGCATAACCCGACCAGCTCGTAAGGTGGGAGGTGAATATTAAACGTGCTTCTAGACACTAGTACGCTAACCAGTTCAAACCGGTATGCCAGCTGGAAATAGCACACCATCACTGCAACAATGTGGCGGCACGTACGCGCAACGTTCTTATAACCAGACACATCTTTCGCGATGCATTGCTGTTGTTATTCCGTTGGAATGTTCCCCGGTCGTAGGAAGGTTCCACGGGAGTTAAAACGCATTTGGTAAGGCAATAAACCTTACTTGTTCTACGATTCGAATGATTAAGAAAAAGATTTTTTTAAAGGTATCTAACTTCATTCTTCTACACTGTTTTGGACATTGGAAAATATACTACACTTTGGAGCTAATTTTCTACTTTTCGCAACTACTTCTATCCATTAAGACTATATAAAAAGGATAGAGCTTTTGTATCTAGCTGTTCTGTATAATTCACACAATTTATCGCCAAACAGCAACGTGTATGTGATCTAACAACCGCATGTTTCATTAATAAAGAATGCTTTGTGCACTATTCTATACTTCCGCCTCGACACATAACTGCACTATATTGCACATTGCACATACATTGCATTGCATGCGCGTTCTTCAAGTACAAGACAAAGAGATGTCACTGCACTGTTGCAAAAACCGGTTTAAAATGCACGGAACTATGCGCTTACACGGAGAAGAGAACTCTTAGAATCCTAGAGAATTGTTACTTACCATCCAAATTGCCGATGACACCGGTAGACATCACCCTTTGGCCAGCCGTTTTGGCCAGCGCGGCCTTGAAAACTTGCTGCACTTGCTGCGCCATTCCCGCGCGGTGTATTCGCTCTCGACGCACCAAAAACAAACGAAACGAAGCAAATGCTCGATGTAACCTTCGGTACGTTTCCGTGGATACGGTGTTATACACTATTTAAGACGTATTTATGCTGTCCTTGAACTAGAGTCAGTTTGCTAAAAAAACACACCCCAAACAAGCACGTACACCAGCGGTGGTGGCAAGAAAATCGTGTTTAAAAAATGTTGGATATGTTCCACACCCGGTCAACGTTCAACGGAGACTGATTGGTGACTGTAAGGAAACGTTTCGACTGAACCCCTATTTGCAAAACCGCGAATGCGCACGCAAAGCCGATGGGTTTGCCTTTATGAGTTTGGTTCCCGTCTCGCGCGCTATGATTCCGCTGCAACCACCGCCAGCATACGCATCCGTATTCGCTGTCGTTGAGTCGGTGTGTGTGTGTGTGTCTGTACGCGTTGATCGTAGTAGTTGTCGCTTGGAGTTGTCTGATTTATCCCAGCTGCAGCTATTGCGTCTATAGAAAAAGAAGTAAGGGAGAAAATAAAACCGGTAAAAGTTTCTGAAGACGTAAGCATTTTCAAAGGCCCGGGCATAGCATAGCAAACGTTTCCAGCCCGTTGTTCTACTTTTTTCGACATGCCAAGGATTTGTATTCTGCAGGCTAAAAATATATGTACAAAACAAGCACGGATGGTGGCAAGCAAACATGATCGACAGCTGATTGATCACCACCAGAGTAGCACGGGAACAAAGTCCTGCTTCTGGTCTGCGAACCCCATTCCTGGTGGGAAAAAAATGCAGTGACATGCTCGGACTTTTCCATCAGCTGATCAGCGCGTGATCTTGCCGTTGGAACCGGTTAACGGCTCCTACCGAACCACGCAGATGGTCTTGCTGAAAAATGGCTGTACCGGTTAGGTTAATAGGACGGAATTGAAAGCAATTTAGAGACCGTCATTTTAACACCAACAGAGCCGGGCTGTGTCTTTTTTTCCACGGGACGGGACATGACGATTCTGTTTCGTTGTAGAATGTTTGGTTTAATTTAGTTTGCATGTGTATGATATCCTTCATTTTACATTGACTCTTCAAATGTTTTACGACATATTTCAATGGAAGTATTCCGTGGTATTCTTCTTTTCTGACGAAACGGCTTGAGGCAAGCTTACTTTCTTACTGATTTTCTAGACTACTGTATCTGGTTAAGCAAGTCTCATTGCAGATGAGATTGCTGTACCGGTCCTGTCGTGAGAAAGACCGGTGCAGCTACTATTACACGCATTCGTTTCATTCGAAGCGGGGCTTCTAACAAAACTACAACGAAATGATTCTAGGTCCCGGTGTTGTTCCCTTAACATGCCAAGTCATTGCATGGTGAATTTTTCCATGTATAGATAAGGGAATAGTGTATAGTTTCCCATGCACGATACTCTGACACCTGATCCCAGCCATATCCATATCCAGCCATAAAGTGGCCATAATTCTAATCGGTATGTTCGCAGTATTGAAATAAAATTCCATCCACAACTGTATATAGACACCACACAAGCGGGAATAATTGGAACTTTTGAAACTCGAGTTTACTCTACTTTAGTTATGATATTTAATATACTCTTAATTGTTTCGCACACTAAGCGCTTTAAAAAAATTCATACTTACAGGAAATTTTACTAAAAATTCTTACGGTATCAAATAAACACCGAACACAACACCTGAAAACAAAAACAACACACCTCCTCCCGAAATGTCAATGTTGTGACATGTGACGTCATCGATCCCTGCAGCTAGCAAGTATATTCGCCGAAAATTATACCAAACGTATATCGAATTTAACTGTTTATTATGTATCACAAAAATATATCCCACATTCCTATTCATAGCTTAAATATTTAATTTTGTCAGTGCACTGTTGAGTTCATCTTCGGCTCCTACAACATTCCGGGGGGCAGCTATCGTCTCACTTTTAACTTGCGGGACGTGGTCTTTGTTTAGTATTTTCTCTTGCACCTTGGGATCGTACGTATGTTCGACGATTTTCAGATCCCCGAAAGCAATATCGCCCGGTTGAAGTGGTTTCTTCACGTCCGTTTCGCGATATACTAGCTGGCGACCGTTGAACAAACGAAAGTTCGGGATGTCCTCCTGATCGCGTAACCACAGTGGGCTTGTCAGCATTTGCTGCTTAATGTAGTTGGCTGCCTTGTAGCAGTCACCACTGCAGAAATTTTTCCTCTCTGTGATGTCGTACACTTTGTTCTTAGTGACTGATATTGCGAACTTTTGCTTCGGTATGCTGTCACAGATAGAAGTAAGAGAAGAAAGGGTCAATTGATAATATTTTCATCGCTTTCACAACTTATTCACTTACTTTGTAAGCTCATTGTCGCACAGTGCATAACCGCAAATCTTTCCTATCGCTCGCTCTTGTATGATATCTTCCATGTGGCATTGGTTGATGTCCTTCAGCACCGCGAGTAGTTCGTCTTCGGTACGGCCCGGTTCGATCAATACTTCAACCACACGCTGTGCCTTGTCGTTGCATTCTTTTTTCTTACGCAAAGCTTTTTGTAGCTGTTCCTTGCTTTAAAATCGAAGGATCAAGTGCGTACGATTATCAGGATACAATCAAACAGGTTGTTTATAGAAAGTATAGCCTACCTAAAGTTTCTGGCTCTCCTAGGAAGATTCGCTCGGTTTATTTTCGTAGCCGGATCTTTAGGCGTGTGACCATTGGTGAAGACGTTTAAATCTTCGTTCCACATTTTGATTTATGTATCCTTTTCTTAGAGGAATAACATAGAAGTAACCCTTTTTCCTAATTTTACTTTTTGCAAACTCGCGATGTGGTGGGGCTATGTTTCTGTTTGTTTATTTACCTTTCGTTTTCAAATGTCAAACCAATGTCGTGTCTTACCCCAGTGAAAAAGATACACGTTAACTACAAAAGAGAAATTCAATTTCTACAAATGGCGGACTTTGATCTAGCTTGATTTAAATTATCTCAATAAATAATTATCTAAGTATCATAATTGAATTGCACAACTGTTGCTCCTTTTCTTGATTGGCCGTTCTTCAACAATAAACACCCTAAACCGTCTCGATGTCGAGCTGTGTGCCTTTTTAGCAACGTAGCTTGCGTGAACCGTTTTCCACACGTATTGCAACCGAACGGTTGCTCTCCCGTGTGCGTTCTTTCGTGCATGGAAAGTGCATGTTTTCTAGTGTATGCTGCACTACAAGTCTGGCAGCTGTACGGTTTTTCTCCAGCGTGCGACAATTCGTGTCTCTTGCGGTCTGAAGTGTTGTAGAATGTTTTCTGGCAGATACTACACGCATAGGGCTTTTCGCCTGTGTGCAGACGCTTATGGAGCCGTAAGTGTTGTGGAGTTTTAAATCGTGCAGCACAATCATCGCAGCCGTGCAGCTTTTCATCTCGATGGCACAGTTGCTGATGCTCCAGCATGTTTCGTTTGCGTGCGAATCGCTTCGTGCAGTACGAGCAGCAAAATGGTTGCTCGTTTTGATGGCAAATTTGATGAGACTTCAAGTTAAATTCGGAATAAAATCGCTTCTCACACAAACCACATCCAAAGGGACGTTCACCAGTGTGTGTGCGCTCGTGGATCGTTAGCGTTGCTTTGCTACTCGTACGGAAGGTACATTTGTGGCAGGCAAAATGTTTGTTGTTCACATTCGCTCTGACAAATTGATGGACGCGTAAGTTTTTCGTCGAACTAAACGCACGGAAGCACACGTTGCACTTGAACGGCCTTCCCGGTTGCTGATTTTCTCGATTTCTTCGTAGTTTCAGAGCGTGAACTTCCTGTGCATGATTTAGCAACGATGTCTCGTCGACGAACATTTCCGAACAGTGCGTAATACAACAGAACCGTTGCGATGTTCTATCGGTAGAGGGAATGGATGCCAGGGTCGATGAATTAGCTATCAGCGGAGCGATAACCTTCTGAGTTTCTTGCACATTAGACACCTCGGCAGTGATAGCTTCCTGGTAGCATGCATGACAAACGAGCTTAGTTGCACCACATTCCGGTGGGTGGGTCTGCTCGAGCCGATAGGTGGGCTCCGTGTCGTATATGTTCTTTCCACAATTGCCACATCGACTAACCCCAAACTCATTCGTGGAACAGTCTTGTTCTCCTAACGATAGGCATGTTGCAGATGTTGCAGCACATGATATAATCGTTTCATCAATCAACTCTTCCAGAGCATTTTCCCCGAGGTGAGTTGATGTACGTAACACTCGATCAGACAATAAAACCCTGTTTCTGAAGAAAGACACTGTTTGCAACTGCCGATAACATTGTTCGCATATCCGTTGAGGGTAGGAATCATGCTCAGATATCTAAAATGTATAAAACATTGATGTTAGTTACACAATCACCATCGCTCATTGGTCAAAGGGATAGCAAACCTGTACACTGAACAATTCATTTAGAAGTGTTCCAATCACCACTCCATTAATGTATGAATCAAACAAGGATACGAATTTTTCTTCACCTTTTTCATGCTGTTCTAAACACACTCTACATTGCATTTTTTGATAATGAAAAACGAATCCTACCGTGGTCGATAGAAAATGTTTGGATATATTTTTTGTTTACATTCTAGCACTACTGAACCTGACAGTTTGTAAATGAAACAAACTCATTTTGTTTACTATCTGAAGAACCCTGCACTTGTCATTAAATCAAAACTACAGTTAAAATCGATGTAATAAAGAAATCAAGAGCCAAAAACACAATACAAAATCCTCAGATTAGGGATTTAGAATAGTTAAAATGGCCAGTTTTTTGCATTAAATTGATTTGTGCCGGAAAATTAATACCAACTGAACAGCATTTGAAATAAACGCGTACGAAGCGTTTCACGAAGCGTTTTCTTTTATGCGTCAATGAAAATAAGACAGAAAATTACAGGGGCTAGAACACCGTTCAAAAATAAAATTTTCACAAGCAACGATGCTCAATTGGTTAAATAAAAAAAAACATTTCGAAAGTTTAAAATTGAATTTTAATTTTCAAACCATTCACAAATTAGAAGAAACCGTAAATCAAGTAATATATGCAAACAGAACCATTTTTTCAATAAACCGTTTTATTGCAAAGTGAAATAACATGCATATTTTTGATACGTTTGAAACCGAGACCGTCAAAAGTAATCAATTCGTTTTGGCGGTATTCGTCGTTGGGACATGCTATTAGCCGAACATTGTGCCTGCTGGAAGAGGATCGTAAATAACGCAATTATTCCAATGGTATACTCATTTGGGGACAGAAGAGAGCCTGCAGATGAGCCTGTTTTTGATTTTTTCCAGTAGGTAGTCCGTTTACTCGAAATTATAGCCACACCTTTGGGCACTGCATCGGCCATCGGAATCACGGCTGAAGCGAGGAGCAGTGTGCAGACGATCACCAACTTCAGCCAGCTATTTTTATAACTTTTCCTCATTTGCATCGGCGCACCGTTTCCGAATATGCTGGTGTATACAATATGTATTGATAATTGAAGTGAGTTGAACAATTTACTGACTTTGTTCTTATATAGTGCGTTATCATAAACAGAATGATATTAAAAATGGGCTATAAATAAGGCACTTGTACATCAACGTGCACATTGGTTACTATTTCTCGTGTAACTAGTTTAACAATAACGATTTTCTATTCAAATCACTTTATGATCTAACGCTATTTCACTTCATTTCTTTATGCATAAGAGCAATGTTTATTAGCTTGTCTTCACCACGTTACAAATAAGCAATTCCTTGTTGTAGATATTATACCGGTTTATTGGATTTATTCCGAGAACGATTGTGATCATGAATGGCGCATGTTAAATCGAAACTCGCGCATGTTGATGTTGGTATGGAAAAGAAAAAATATTCAAACTGTCAGTGCGACACCCAAATTCAGTGGGTAGGAATGTCCATTGCTACAGTTACCACATTGGATCGTAATCCTGCAATATGTTAACGTATTACAGTTTTCTAAACTTGTTTAAATAACTCACTTATAAAGTGGTTTATGGTCTCAAACACAATAATTTGCAATTATTTGCACACTACTGAACTGATAAGTTTGGGCCGGGAAATTAAAACACATGGTATGTCATCATTATTTTATTCGGGACATTCCTTCCCAAAACAATTGTATGGCCTTGCTACACGCATTCACCACCAGTCCATTCTCTTAAGAACACGACAGTCGAAACAAAAATTGTTCCGCAATCGGGAACGTGCCCTCCCTCAATCCCCCACCGAGTGCCTACTGAGCGATCGATAAAAACAGGAGGTAGCGCATAAAGTATCGTCCCGGATTTTGTATTCCCTCTGCACCCGTGTGCTTAAAGCGTCCAATTAAATCTATTCACCCGGTCGGTTTCTTCCCTGTAGGAAGCAGTCGGTTTTTGCCGCAGTAACGAACGGCGAGCAGGGCGTTCTAAAGCGCCCCGGAAAACCGCATCGTGTAAGAGGCCGTATCGCGCGAAGGCGTTCTTCGCTACTGCTCGCAACATAAAACTTCAACATTCAGCTGCCAACCCGGAACAACAGAAGTTCCGCAACACGAAAATAAGGTCACTGAGTCAATAAACTTCCAACCTGGCGGCGGGTTTGTGTGAGTGTGTGTTCCCCGTCTAGCCGGGAATGGTTCTAGGTAGTGTAGAGTCCCCTTGCACGTCACTGGTGCCACGTGTAAACCAGGGAGCGAAACGAACACGAATGCAATGTCCGCCTCCCGCTAGTCACAAATCGAACGAACGAAGTCAGCTGTGAATGTCCTGGGTAGGTTTGTGTGGGGAATGTCCGATAAAAGGGCACCCGAAAGGGAGTGAGCCACAAAGATGGAGGTGATTTGTAAACATACACAGATTGGACCAACGCGTTTGGCGCTGGGACGTGTGCGGAAAACATGAATTTTTGGGATGAAAATTTGTTGTTTAAATTTCCGGCCCCGGGGTGAGGGAGAAATGGAACAGTTTTGGTAAAACTCGATTCCAAATTGAAGTAACCACAGACAGAGCGGACCACAAACGCTACAAGACTGCAAGTGAAACTTCCACTCGGTCCGGCACCCGACATTAGCGTTCATTATTTATGCATTAAGGACTCGTGGTGGCGGTACGGTGGCGGCCGTATCGATGGTATTACGAAATGCACACACGTGACCAGCGTCAGTGCAGGGAAGTACGTGGCGTGCCCAGTCGAGCACTACTTGTTCGCGAAAAGAAGCAAAACATCGGTGCACCGGCGGGTCCGGTGCGGCAAGTTCTAGTTCCACTGGCTAATCGGTTTTAATTGGGAAAATGGTAATTTACTTTCTCATTTCATTTCGCCCATAGGTATCAAATTAACTGGCATCCCGCTTACGGGTGGA
>JXWZ01007549.1:0-10691 GCA_000956215.1 Anopheles farauti No. 4 | reverse complement strand
ATGCGTAGAACGCTGACCATGCTGCTCTCAATGACTTAGCCTCAATCTATTTTGATTCGCAGGATTTGCTGGTTGTTTTACGAGCGTCATGTTTCACCAGCGCGGTAAAAGATTAAATATTGGTACCAAATGCATTTGTAAAGTTTCATGAAATTGAAAACAACCTAATATTATCAGCATCATCAAATAATGCTCTACCTTATTGAATTGATGTATAATTTATCAAATTCATGTATAGTTTAGGTGTCCTTATCATCTTTTACTAAATGTAAAATATTATTCATATTTATATTCTATATGATATTTTTAAATCCAAAAGCAACCTGACCGAACTGCTTTAGATACAAAACGGTTTGATTTTTCTAGAAAATATAAATTTACAAACAATACGCTGATCCAACAGGTGTCAAAAAACAAGACATATACTCTTTATGTCATTGAGCCGTGTTTATTCTTCTTGTCCTCGTAGTAATTTTTCAAGCGGCATCTCCTTTTTTGCTGTACAGTGACCTATTTTATACACTACTTTCTCGGTCCATGTTTGTTTGAATGTTAGGCTAAAATAATGAAGGTGCTCGAGGGGATATTTACACTTTCGGACACATGATCATTCGCAGAGCTAATTCGCAAAAGGAGGCTCCAAAAATAGATGTAGGAAGGCGAAAAACGTTTTTGCAAAAACTTTGTAATGCCTTTCACTACCGTGTGTGTTGTCTCCCCCATTCATTGTCAGAAGCCCACACACATCGGTTTCAAAATAAATATAATACGTTTTGCAGCGTGTGCAAATTCGTCAACAAGGACAAAAACTTTAAACCCAACGTTCTTCATGATTTCTTCTTGTGTACTATCATCTTGAACCGGTGTGTCGGTCGTCCATTTTCGTGTGGGGGTTTTTCCAATTATGAAATTCGCCAAGCAGCAATTCGATGTGTCATGATTTATAGGATATTGCTTCACTTTTAAACGTTTCGCTGCCAAAAATATACCCACTTAACGAGATCCTTGAGAGGCTTGAAGAACCAACACGATGACTACCACCTACGTGTCTCTTACTACCACCGCCACACCATGAGCGTATGTCACCGAAGATATGAATGAAGCCGCCCGAAGAATACTTTGAGAAAAAGAGCACCGGGTCGGATACAGCCGAACGCGAGAAAAGTGGAAAACCTTCGACGACGGATATGAATATCCAGTGGCCATTGGCACAGCTACTAAACCAGTTCGCGATTTCTTTGAGCGTTGAATGGAAGCGCACCGGACGGTTGCAGTCATGGGACAGGTAATTTGTCTTCGTAGCATGCGCGCCTTGCTTTATGTCGGCCGATCGGTCGGTAGATCTGAATACTACGCATAGGGTAAGTAGTAAGTAAGGTTAGGGAGCCGCCGCATCCGCCGCCACCGGACCATCCCTACCACCACAGACTGTCAAGGGAGCTTGCAATTTTAAACCGCGGCCAATGCAGTCGAGCAACTGCACTTTACCTTGAAACCAACCGAAGACCTTCCTAAAAGCACATGCATCCCCTGCTTGTGCCCTCCATCTGCGCACCCTGAACGGAACTGTTGTGGGCAGTTGGAACTGTCAAGCATCTGCACCGATACCGATATTCACCATCAAAAACAAACCATCCTGTTTTCTGTTCTCTGTACCGTTTTCATACAAACTTGCTAGCCTTGCAATAGAAACAAAAACCATTCTATTAAAATTCGTGTTAAATGATCGCCAACCATCTCGTTGTTCGTCATAAAAAATCATAATCATTCGTAAAGTGATCCGAATGATATAATTGATAGAGCTGAGGTTTTATAGATATTTAAAATGATTTATGTTTTACAAAAAAAAAAAAAAGAAAAAAAAACAAATAGAAAAAGCGAACCCAGAGCACACATGAAAATCGCATTACATAATCTTTTCATTATAAAATTGCACAAAGCATTACTTTTCGAAATACACTTCATAAGCCAACCACATCTGTCTCTGCCATTGTCAGTTCTCCTTCGTATATGATCCCCCTCAAACCACAATAAATTTCACATCGCCTGCAGAAAGATCTGCTAATGAGTTGCCGGTTTGACGAACTCATTAAAAACTAACTTCAACCCTTCGTGTGTTATGTATAGCTGCTATCCATAAATGGTTTAACCTTATACTTTGGAAACATGCTAAACCAAGTGTTGCCGCTGGCTAAACCGAGCATTAACGCTCGTTGCTCCGCACCAATATGCAAATATCGACGGAAGATCGTAGGCGAGATGCAACAAAATACTAGTGTTTTGTTTGCGATCCCTGTTTTCTCCCTCACACACACACACCCGGCTAGTTAAAGCGTGTAGCAGTGATTTATGCTGAGTGAAAGCATTCTCTTTACATGCATGTTTTGTATGATTAGTATTCGCACATAAAATAGCATCACCCGTCCGTACAAATTGCAATCGTTTTGTCCTGTTTTGCATACATAAGATATGTGAAACATGTTATATCTTACCGACTTTTTCGTTTAGATGTTACGATGTAAAAAGACAAACAGTGGAAAAGTATCGTTTTTGTTTCGTGCATAAATAAGTGATATTCTCTTAAGATCTTAAGACGATTCGGTTTTATGGTAACAAAACAAATAAAACTCAAGGCTAATATTCGATGTACAACATTCCGTCCTATGTTGTACCAATGTACCTTCTCGACAATCAGCCAGGTGTGTGTTGAAGGGAGTAGCTGCTGAAGTACCGCATGAAAATAGACCACAGTTTACATTCCAGTAGTACCGATCGGGTTTTCGCACTTTTTCGCACAACTTTCCATGCTCCACACTGAACACGAGCTATTTTTCGCACCATCGCAAACCATCAACGTTCCTGGCCATCAATCATCTGCCGTGAACGCGGACCGTGATAGCAAGATGAAGGAACAAAGGTTACATATTTACCGATTCTCCACACCATCGGTAACAAATTGCACTGCTTTACGATCGTGTGTCGAATAGCTGCTTTTTTGCATTCTCCGCAAGCATCTTCGTTTAACGACACAATATGTTATTCCGTTTAGAGCTGCACGTACGGTACCGAAACTGTTTCCACCTAGTATAAATACCAAACACATTGTTGCATTTAGACGACGAACACTCGTCCATTGAAACCGTGTCAGACGTAATACATAGTTGTTCGAAACACATTGAACAAAATTTTTCGATCTTTTTCTGATATCAATCCCATGGTGATCCTCCATGTAGTAAAACCCACCTGTACCGCAATGCTTTACAACGAATTACAAGCTTAACGTAAATGGTTTTCACAGCAAATTATTTAAATTCATTAGGCCACTATATAATTACAGCCATCTCATTAATGGCTCCATTTAGGGATGTATTCATGACCATTCTCCAACACGCGTTTACCTTCCCTAACAGCAGACCGTGCCAACCGGTGGTAATGGATTCCTCCCAAGCCAATCCCACATCAGTAGCTCACATAAAATTCAAACGATTTCAATTGTTCTTTGCGCGCATGGACACGCATTGGGAGGCGGGCGAACGGAATGCAATATTGCACAGGGAACGGCTGTTTGCATAAGCGTGGTGTTCAGAAAAATTCACTATGAAACATATAATGTTTCCACTAATTGCTTTCCAAAGCGGCATGTCGCTTGCATTTCTTTCGATAGTAATAATATCGGGTGTATAATATTTGAACATGAGTATTAAAATAGCACATGGTTAAATAATGAACCAGAACATCCACGTTACCTTGCTTCCCTTGTGCAAACTTGCCAACGCACCGGAAACCCAAAACCAACAACCTCATCAAAGCAAGTAATTTAATTAACCCACGAAACAAGATCACGATCAGTAATCGAACAGTATGTTGCCTGTCCTGTATGATGAGAAGCACACACATGCACAAACACAAAAACAAAAGCAATATTTTTATCAATTTTCCATGAAATCTCATCAGCGACCGGAAGCTACACTGACCGCATGGTAAACAAAATTTCATGATGCGCCACACGCTGTCCCACCCGTTCGGGAGGCAACGAAATCGTCGCTCATGTGAGAACGGAGGGTACGGAGGAACTAATTTACCGCCATAAAAAAGCGATTTTACACAGAGATTGCACCCCACACGCACGCACGCACGCAGGCTGTATATGCAGGTAGAAAATGAAAATAAAAAAGCTCATCAGAACTGGAGCAGCGAACGATCGGCGATGGCTGGGACGCTTCATCATGCTACCAGCAGCAACAGCAGCTGGAAGGTGTGTACCATCCGGTGGGTAAGCGTGCTTTCGATTCCTTTCCTTCCGAATTATACTGTCCAGGCAGGCGTATACGTGTGTATGTGTGGGTCACATGTTTTCAATCTGGTGTTCCCAACGGAAATAGTGGCAGCATTTACATCATGCCATCCAACACCCGGTCACTCCCTTTGCAAATAGTGCAGCAATTTATTGACTCATTATCAGTCGATAGATACTCCTCAGCTTCACCTTCCATCTCCTTATACGCGGTGCGCAGTCCTGTGGTGTGCGTGATGCATAAATTACATGATGCGCTTATTGAATGTTTACCGTACATTTCATAAAAGCTCTTTACACTCCGTATGACAGAGTGTGCAGTGCATTAATGGGCCTCTGCTGTACGCAGAGATTGATACTTCTCGCCGTACACGAAATTAGCTGCTAATATTTATTTCACTCACTTAACTCATCATAAGCACAGACCAAGGGGATGTTAACCCATGCACGGCAGGGCATCGTTTACACGGGTACATTTATTTCCGCTTCTAGAGATCTCATACGACTCTAATGGCACAACATCGCTAGTTTGGGTACTGCTGTAAAACGCAACTGCACCGAGTGCGCGCGCGCCACTAGCAATTTATCTGATGCATAGCGATTGTTTGAAACTAGGTTCCGGTAATTCGTTTTTAATGATTACGAATGATTACCTTGCTCCTCCCTTAAAATCGTGGTAAATGCCGACATTTTGGTACAGGTTTTAAATTTCATCCACCACACAAATTTCAAACGCTACAGCTAGGGCATTCATCAACCATAATGGCGTGTAACAGTAAAAAAAAAAAATTGGCCTCAACCACCTGGTTGTGAAAGTGTACGCATGTTTTATCTGATAACCCGTTGCATTCAGACATAGCGACAGTGGATTCCCATTCTCATAATAGCATCTGGATCGAGAGAGTTAATGCATGCCCATGCGCCGCCTTAATGCACATCATTAGCGTCATCGTTATGGTCGTGAGATGTGCGAGCACAACCGAAAGGAGCTCATGTGCAAGTACGGGCAGCAGACTCGCAGCAACCGTTTTCTAATAAATAATGAAGAGTGATAACACCGATAATCAATCTATTCCATCGAGCCAACGCAAGAAGTCACCGTTTATGCCCGCTTAGTTTGTCCGCTGAACCATGCTTTATGATTGATAGCGGTGCAACAAACCCACACGAAGAGCGAAAAGAGCTCATCACCACGCTCGTGATCGCCGCTTTTGTGCACAACGCGCGACATCACGCGTGTCTCGGCGGTGTTTGTGCTTGCATAAATGCATTATGCATTTTAATACACCTGAAGCTTTCCCAACGCAACGCCATCGCATAGACCGACCTCACCTTGTCCGATGTAAAGGCCATCACGATGCACCCAGCTACTGGGTGGCAATGATATTCTCCGCATTCACTACATGGTCCAAACGGGCAAAACGGAACATATCATATCCGCCCAAGAAGCAAACTAGCCCATTCCCGCGCATCGTACCCACAGTGCCGCCGGACCGGACATCGCTTGCCTCACATCGGAAACCACACCGAGATATTAATTCCAAACAAACGAACTGATTGACTTCCTCTTCTTGGGCCGAAGTCGTCACGCGACCAAAATTCTTTTCCCTCCCGATCGTTTTTCTTCTCGCGGTTTTTGCTTTGCCCACGGTTGTATTGTGCCGCACCTTCTTCAACTCAACCACTCGCACAACCATATGGTGACAGGTGGAATGCATTATTCATGAATTATATCTTCCTGCCGGACGACTCACGAACGGCAAACGGATGTCCGTCTTCCTAATCAAGTCGTTCGCCGAAGCAAAAACGCACCTAGATTGACCGGAAGATTGAAAGCACGATGCGTTTTCCGATGCTGATGTAGTCATGTTGCATGTAGGGTATGAGACATGCGATTGACATCTTCAAACAGCGGCGCAAGATGCCCATTCTCGTGACGGTTTGATCGTTGGAATGAAGTAAAGATGAAATTTTAATACTTTTTACGCCTAATGTAAAAATAATGGAGCAACTGGAGTCAACGCTGGCAATGCATAACAAAAGCAACGCAGAACGAGTGCGGCGCATTGTTGGTGATGATCGAACCAAACAATTCGTACGATCAAATCAACGCCCAACCCGTACGAACGGCTCCACGGCACACTCCACACGCCACACCAAACAACCCGCACCGCACAGATAACGGTATTTTATGAATGAAACCACTTTTTCCCTTCATAAACTACATCTCGTCGCGTGTAGAGTTATTTTTTTTCCTCTCCCACTTTTCGCCCAATGAATGACCGGACGGATTCGTTGGCTTAATATGAATGAACCAGACCCTACCCCGCGCGACGCGAGTGACGCGCGAATGTGCAAACGAACGTACGGATACGCGGGATTGGATGGATGGATGGATGGATGGATGGATGGATGGATGGATGGATGGATGGATGGATGGATGGATGGATGGATGAATGAAAGGAAAAAGACCTGCCGCAACAGCAGCAATAACAACATCAACAACAACAAATAACAACACAACATGGAGCAGCAATCGAAACACTCGCATACATGTGCACCGACTGTTGTGTTTAGACGGTCGCCCTGGCCAGGCCCATCAACGCCGTTCGCTACATTCCCAGCCATACAAACCTTGCTACCACCCACCCCTCCAGCACGCCTTGCATCACCCGTTCGTCCACCTCCACTCCATAGTTCGCTTCGCTTCCTTCCCTCTCCAGTCACATACTCCCAGCAATTGAGCGCGGTCGTAGTATGTCACCGCCCAGTACCGCTCCAAGCTCCGACTCGGAGTGCATTCCGTGTGCTCAATGAACAACGAACGCCGTCACGAACGCATTCACCTCGACCGAGGGAGATCGTCGTCAAGCGAAGCATGATCAGTGCGGATAAAGCTAATCCAACGAGAAAATCAGTTTGATTAATTTGAATCGCTTCATATCGCTTGAAGTGTTCAATGTTGCTCAAATAAATTATGGCCTTTAAATGCTCCATTTGGGATAATGGCGTAACATTTTGGATAATCCAACACTTAGACGTCATGAAGGAAAATGAAGCATATACTTAAGACCAATACCCATTCAAGGGTCGTGCTCCAATATCAATGTCGCCCTTAACGGAGGCCAAACCTCCGCGAACACTACCCGTCGTGGATCGATCGCATGCTATGCGCCACGGCAGCAGAGTGTTAGCAACTAGCGCGCAAGCAAGACAAAGTCAACCACATTCCACAAATTGCAACTGCATAATATCGGCCACAAGCGCATGTGTGGGCGGTGCTGTCCAGTCAATGGAACGAGCTTCAGCCGTGGCCCCTTACCGGGCGAGGTCTAGGAGAATGCATATATAAACTAATCACGAACCAGCTGCACGCAGTGGTCAACACCATTCCCATGTGTTACGATCATTTGGAGGAAAAAAAAAAGAAACAAAAAAGTACACAATGAACACCATGCAATTCCTCAATGATACTGACCTAGGACACAGTAGGTCCGCTAGAATGAAATCCCGTTGTCGGTTATAGATGTTTTGCATCACATGGTAAGGTTTTTTTTTGTCGTTGAGTACGTGTTTCCCATAATAAATTAAGATATGGTCATACTCGAGCCTTAGTTTCTATCGTGACATTCAACCAAGAAACATGCAAATGTGCTCGATGAGTCGTAAACAACATTACTGGGAATGTTTCAAGTGTCTGTTGGCATATTTGTAGAAACAATTGCATGACAAACAGCCGATCGTCTGTATTTTCTCTAAAGTTAACAACAAACAACAATATTTGATATCTGCTTCAAACTCTTGTTGAACACATGAAGCACTTACTCTGCTCGTTCTCGTGATGATGTCCTCCCACGATCCACCAAGGCATACAAAGTATATCATCTCTGAGAAGGGTCGCAAACCGAACGCCCACACGCTCCAGAGACCTGCCTTAAGGTTGAACAAACACAGACCGGTGGAAAAAAAAACCATCGCTCGAAAGATAACTTCCCACCAGCGAAACTTTATTACATTCGCATCGCTTTGTTTACGGCTAGAAACTCGCAGATATATTTAGCAGAAATTGCACCAACGATCAATAATTTATGTGATCACAATTGGTGGCCTATTTCTTCGATCTATTTACACGCTGTGATGCTTTCTCCTGTGCCTTTCGGAGTAAGCTGAACCGCGCGCTAAACGTCGGCGCGGCATCAATAAAAAAGACCAGGGAGGGTAACGGAAGAGTGTAGCTATTGCCACTGGCGTCTTGTAACGATCGTAAAATATGATAATTCTACCACAACTATGAGAAGGCCTGAGGGGGGAGGTGGCGGGAAACAAACTAAATTAATTTCGCAACATTGTTGCCACCTCTGTCGGTGGGAGCAGCACGCCGCCAACAGTTTATGCTGATGATTGGGAAGGTGTTGTTGCAGCGAGCAGCACCGACAGACACTGGGTGCCAAGGGAGCGGAACGGCAATGTTTATGCATTTACTTACCACCCGGCGCGTGCCCTTGCGTTCCGCGTGCACCCTCCTATTGTGTACGGTACTGCCCACAAATTACCGGAAGGATCTGGTAGGTGGTAACCGGATTCGCTTACCAGCACCTTCCACCACACGACGAGACAAATATACACCCCCGCCCGCGCAAGCACACACACTCTTCCCCATAGCCACGCAAACAGCAACAAGAATGAAAACTCACATACCCGCACACAATGCAAAGAACGCAAGAGACACCGAGAGCCCGGCCAGATCGTCATCGAAAACACACCCTGCAATGCACGATGTAAGACACCTCCCTCCACAGTGTTGGCACATTATGGCAGCGCACCGGCCGGCCGCCACCGGATGGCCTGGCGCGCGAAGCACACTGCCACAGGCGTTACAATAAATTATTCGCCAACATTTTGGCCCATTTCTTTTGGCTTCATGCCGGGCCGGCATGCAGTTATTTCGATGAGGAGCATGCAACCGATGGGCGGAACAGAACAGGCATAGCATGTGGTGGCCGGCCGTCCCCGCGGCTCGATTCAGTTCCGGTGCGGCAAAGAGTAATTTATGGTGGCACGAAAAACGATTCTAATTACCGACAGTAGCTCACCTCCCTTTTTGCTACGTGCCTACCGTACAGCAACTGAAGGCAACTTACAATCGGCGCTTGTATCAGCAGTGGTAGAGGTTCTTACCAATGGAGAATGGAAAGAAGTGCACTGTCTGATTATAGACACTCTGCAGCTATCGCTGAATAATGCTCTTCAACAGGAAGGACCAAGTGAGTTTGGTTGATTACATCGTAAATAAACACATGATAGATTAATTATGTTAATAATTACAATAAACAAATTCTCTACTGCCTCGTAGGAAAATTTAATAAAACGATAATATGATCCATATGATTTGTAATCAAGAAAATATTAAAAATGCGTTCAACTCGTAATCAAATTAAAATAAACCATCAAATAAAAAACCAATTTCCACACGCATTTAAACTCCATTCGGTATACGCCCGAGCAGCGCAAATGGTTCACGACAATCAGCGTCTGATCGCGCGCTATGACCTACATTCGCATGGATGCATGTGTCATGGATCAAAAGCTCGAATGCAGTGCTCACCAAACCAAACTGAAAGGCAATACTTGTTGTTCCTTTCGCTCTTTGTGTTATCTGCTGTTTGAACTTACTTTATTTCTGTCAATGTAAATAGTACGGTCGTGGCGTGGTCAATGATATTTTTGAAAGCTCAAGGATCGTGTGTTAATGTTTCTTCATTTTTTTCGTTTTTCAACGGTCAAAGTGTATACACCATACCCAATACCATTGTGTTGGTGCTGTGTTGCACCGTGCGAATTGCTGCCGCTGCTTACATTTGTGCGCTCACTCTGTTTACAATCGATTCATTCATAATCGCAAGGGATTTGCCGGTTGCCTGTGCAAACGGTTGGTCTCGTGAATTGCACGCCACGCCGGTGCATCACACATGGACTCATTCAATTTTGTTTTCTGATGATTTTTTTTTTGTTCAAGTTTGTTAAATCCAACACTTCAGATTGGCGAATGGAATACAATGTATTTATTTATTATTAACTTCGTTGAAATTCCATAAATTTAATTAATAACGGCCTAAAAAAATGCACCAAGAATTATCCTCCCGAAAGACAAGGGCCTCAGTATGGAAATATTTTTTTAACTCAATAAAATGAGAAACATATATACATTGAAACCGGCTTTGAAAAATCAACATTCACATGATTTTTGTACAAATAAAAGCCTCTGTTTTGAAGAGTGAGTTTCATCAATCCACACTGAAATGGCCCTCATGCACACTCTTCTTTTTATCGAGGAGACACTTCAAACTACATTGTGTCGGTGTGTCTGCGTTACAATGTTGCAATCCAGCCCCATACG
>JXWZ01007547.1:0-14306 GCA_000956215.1 Anopheles farauti No. 4 | reverse complement strand
GGAGTAATTCCGGGGGAAGTGGTTTTGGATTTGAAAAGTCCTACCAATTATAGCTTTCCTAAGGTGCAATTAAGAGAAAAAACCTTCATCTGCGGAGCGGTACCAAGAATTGAAACAGTCAAAAACAATCAACCATAAAACATTTAAAATGTATTGAGAAAAATGTACTTAATGAACATATTGCATCCAAATTGTTTGCATTAAAAATAAAAATCGTGAATAAAAAACTGCATTTAGGTATGAACAGAAATAAAATAAATACAAAATATTGTCACACACATGATTAATAAAAAAATACGAATAAAATATTCTGTATGTTTTATAATAAATAAAATCGTTCAACAACCGTGACAACCACTGGAATAAATAAAACAGCCCTACAACGTTTGCAATCCACCACAAAGGAGGAAAGAGCGAGTACAAAAAAAAAACGCGACGAAGTGACGATGGAACCGTGCGACTTTTATTCATTTTAATTAGCACCAGAAATGCTCCACCGCAAGACAATCGATGCGAAAAGCGTGGAGTTTTAATTACACGAACCGTTCGTGCGCACTGTCAAAAGGTGGCTGCACTGCAATGAGCACTGCCGCTTCCGGCTCGTTTTCCAGCGCTCGAAGACGGTGTAAATGGTTTTGCTTCCGTTGAACGCACAGTGTGTGGTTTTTTTTTTCAAACTCAAACTATTCAACAGTTCCCACCCGTGCTCGCTTGACTTTCGATGTTTCATTTCAAACCGACCGCACCAAATCCCTTCCGGCGAAATGAAATGTTCAACGCTGGTGAACACTTGCATTTGCAGAGAAAATGTAACGAAGCAGACAGACGGACGGAATTCCGGTGAATAAAAACGCACTTTACAGCGCCGTTGTATCGATAGCAGATTTTGCATTCTTGTTTATCGCATATTCGATTTACGCTTTTTATGGTCTTCTTTCCCGAGTTGGCAAAACTTTCCAGACGCCTCCGCCGAGAAGCTCATTATGCTGGATTATTAATTTCCTTTTTTTGTTTTAAAAAAATCTTTAATTATTTTAGCAACACACCCACAGGAAGCCGTTTTGCGGTTTGTGGAAAGAATTTCAATCGCTTGGTGGGGTAAAACTTCAACACCACAAGCAATATCGTGTCTCGTAAGATATTCGGTTCATAACAACACGGTAACGCGTTAAAATTATTACAATCTATTGATGGATGCACGAAAATTGCGTTGTGTCCTTACTTTCTCAGCAGTTTCACATCCAACAGCCGCCGGGTGTATGCAAACCGTACCTTTATTGTACCTCTGCGCTACACTTTACATCACTCGAACGGTTCGAAATGTTTACGATTATGACGCGACCAGCAGAGGTCAACAGCGAGTCTCACCAACATCCGGAATGGGACCCGAATAAAGTGTTCGAAACGATTTACCTCTGCCGTAGAACCATCAATACCGGTGCTTGTGATAGTCATTTCATAAAATTAAAAATTCACAGCCTTGTTTTTCGAGCCGATGACCAACCGAAGAGGCTCGTAATCAACGTTAAACGTACCGCTTGGTAAGGGAAAAAAACACAACGGCACAGCAAAAACAACCTTCATCAAGTAAGCTGGATCACAAGGGGAACAAAAAACAAGAAAATCCACAGATCCAAAGATTACCATACCTGCCGACCAGCCCGTTTCTGATGGCATCAGAAAGATTGCATTCGCTCAAAACCACCAATCCCCCTCCCGGCAGCCTCGAGGGAGACATCGTCTCAATAATGGCCGATCGCATAAAACCGTTACCGTAAAGTGCACCGTAATTAAAACCCTCATTTCTGTTGACTCATCTTATTTGAAGAATTACCGCACGAAGCGAAAACCGTGCGCCGCTTGGGTGGCGCAAGTATTCAAATGAAGAGGAGTTTTTGGGAGGTTTTAAGATATTCGCAAAAATCATGCTAACTTGCTTCTCGTTTTTTTTGAGACATTCAAAATGAAATTTAATTTTTAAAATTTATGAACATTTCGTCGTAATATTTCCTTCAGGATTTTAATTTATAAATGAATAGAGAACCATTTCATAATAAAATTATAATCATACTCTCCTTCTTTCCTTTGTCCAGCAAACAGCAGACGAGCTAAATGCGGCTGTTTAATTCCACCAGAAACGCAAAGAATGCCACAAAGAATGGAATTTGCTGCATAAAATAAACCAACCCGACGGAACAATGCTCCGTGTCTGCAATGACAATCTAAACCGAACCAAGTGCTGGAGATAGTAAGGTTTTCCCTTCAATTATTCAAAACCACCCCGACGGAAACCAACACCCTAGAACAAGCTCGGGGTTCAAAACTCCCCAGAACTTGTGTTTTTGCGTTTCGATTAGAAAAAAAAACCCACTCGGCACCGAAAACAAAAAAAAAACCGAACTGCCAAAGGAACCCCGAACACGGGAGCTTAATTCAATCAATTTCCAATTGCCAACAAATCGGATCCAACTGCTGCCAGCGGTGGTCCATCGTGCCGACACGAGCCTTTTTGTGCTAGAAGTATCAAACTCACGTTTAGGTGGCCCGGGAGCAAAAATAACGAAGGAAAAAAAAACCTTCAGCTTAACTAGCCTTGTCAATCGAATTCGGCGATCGGATCGAGAACGTACGACGTATGAAGTTCCCATCGATAGCGCCTGGAAAAAGAAACTTCATCCGTTGAGCGTTGAAGACCATTGTAGCCTAACTCTTGTCAATGGATTTAGGCGGCTAAGCTCACCCTTTCACCGTCCCTTGCATCCGTGCAGGAACGTATCGTGTTCTGCTAGTCATTCGCACGAAAGGTACTGAAGTACTGTGTTGACTTTGTGACTACTTTCCAACCATTTGTGCGTAGAATTTGACCCGCATTCCCGCATCGCGAGCACTGCTTCGTCCTCCTGCGCTCCGGTGAAGCAGTTTCATCCACTGCAATATAAATAAAAACTAAACAAACCACTTCGCTGCGTGTGGAAATCGTGCGTAGGGCGCTATCCGTGTGCACGATGTCTCTTCTCGATGTGAAGTTTGCAAGTGGCGGAAATAAAATACTGCCAACTGCTCCACTTTCCTCCCATCAACATCCATCGTACACCGGAGCGAAAGAAAGTGCACACCTTCTCCCGTGTGTGGGGCTATTCAATCGCTTTACGACGTCAATACTACGCACTGCCGAACGACGGTGGAAATAATAAATCAAAACCACGTAGGCAGAAGTAATATTACGTGATTAGAAAACTAATGAAATCGCTCTACCTAGGGAATGGACGCGCGCAGATTCATAAGCAAACAGCATACCGTGTCTGCAACTTCTTTGATATTTGATTTCAAAGCCTATCCACACAAACTTACGCGCTAGAAAATTTCATACACCAGTTTCCGTCAGCATCGAGCTCTTTAACGCTAACACTCTGTCACTCTTTAACCATCGACTCTCGCATATACGCACAGCGAACGTATCACCATCGGCTTTATATATCTGTCGTTAGAGCTCAGTAAAAGCAAGCTTCCAAATTGGTATTGAATTTTCGTACCGATTGCTTCCCTTTCGCAGAGCAGACCAGAGCCGACTTTGTCGATAAACCCTCTCTAAATACACACACACACACACACACGTACACGCACATGAAGAGCAGATTTCCAGCAGGTGTGTGGTGGATGCGGAGCATTTGATTGATTTTTCGCCGTAATCTAAAATTTATGAACCAACCAACCAAGTGCCACATCGATCGTACGGTGACCCCGCTCGACGCCGCTGATGATGATGCTCGGTGAAAGTGGTCGTATGAGCCAACACAGTCCGATACTTTCCAATGCGTTTATCGATGTTCTTGAGCAACTACATTTCGATTTACCTGTGGATGAGAACCCGGTAGCATTAAAAATGGTTGGTCGATTGGTACTTTTCATGAGTGGACGCTAGCGAATGGATTAGGAATTGAAGGAGGGAGATAACATTAAATGCGTCCATCAATTTGAGTTTATATTCTTACGAATAAATAAAAATAATGATGTATTCATCTAACAGACAACATTTTCCTTACACAATACTCCTTACAAAGTGCTCAAGAGAAACCCCAGCAGATTATTGAGTTGAAGCCTAACACCGCTTAATGAAGTAAAGTCACGTGTTTCTATTTGCACTCATCACTTATCCTTCGAAGTTTCGCAAACAACAACGCACACAACACGACGTACGAGTTTCCGGTACATGTTGGCAACGAATCAGGATGAAAACCCCCCCCCCCCCTCTTCACCATGTTTTCTTCACATGCGCATAAGACCCGATGCAAACCACAAATCCGAAGGCACCCGCCATCCTACGTACTCCCATTAATATTGCAGACGAATAAAAATCAAATTAAAACCGGCATCACAATTAGGACTGGAGCGACCGGTTGCTTTAACTCGCAGCCACCGACTCGAAGACTCGACTTCCGGGTGTGCTGGAAGTCCGGATAATTTGAAGCCCTTCGGCCGACAAAAAGTCAATCGTTACCGCCTAGCAGCACATGTTCGACGAGCGTTTGAAGAGATTTCTTCATCCTGCGATGCGATTACGCCCCAGCCACAGCCCAGGGTACGATCGAACCGAGATCCGTGCCACAGCACGATGATGGATGGATGGATGGATGGATGGACGTATCGGCGGGAAAAGGTTCTTCAGCTAAATTAATGCCGCACACTTCATCGGGCGGCATCGTACCGGGATGGAAGCGTCATCGTTAGGCTTCGGTAACTCGTGTTCCGCCGATGTTGCGCCGATGTGGTAGGGAAGCCGTACGCTCTGTCCTGCCAGGATGGTTGAAAATCTGCACCGTCACTGCATCGTCGCACAGTGGTTCAGGGCACACGGCCCCAGGGCAGGAGTCACCCGACCGTCGTTCGCTCTGTGCACCCGCCGATAAAGCTGACGATGAAAGTGCAAACATTTCTTTCTCACTGATCGTTTTACGTTCTTTTTTCGTGCTGCCCAAATTCGTGCCCAAAATGCTTCGAATCGTCGAAACATTCCCCAGCAAGGCTGTCCGAAGGCGTCGGACGGAGCAGCATGGCAGCGGTGTTGGTGCAAAAATCGCACAACGTACACATTCCGTCAGGTTTGCGAAATCGCAATCGGCACAAACGAATTCCAAAATCCGGGCTTAGGAAGCAGCGAAGATAGGGCATGCGAGTGGGCCCAGTGGGGCAAATCGAAACGAGACGTCGTATCATTTGTTACCATCTTACTCCTGGTTTTTGCGGGTGCAATTCCCTACGAAGATTTCGGCAGTGACTCGGCACCGAATGCCTGCCGTCGGAGGCTTGTTTCGTCTGCTAATTGTACGCCAACGATGGTGCACTTCTCGCTGTTCGCTCTTTAAGCTTTGATGATTGGATAATTAAAGTCCCCAACAGTGCAGCGGAATGATAGAATGTCAAATTGAAAACACCTGCCATTCCGAAGCGCTTTTGGTCAAAGCGAAAAACAAATTCCTCCCCGGCAAAAGCATCCCCATATTACAACCTTGGGCACCCAGCACCGGCAAGGGATCAAAAAGACAAGGGACATCGTTTGGTTGCCGGGAACCGGTTCCCCGAATCTATCACTCCCAATTATGTCATTTATGTTGATTGAGGTGTACCGATTTAACCTCAAACGAATTGCGTTTGCGACATCTATTTCATCCGATCTGACAGTGTTGTGTTGCGCACTGTGTTCATAATTTATTTTTCCCGAGTTAAGTCTCAGTCAACAGATGCTTTCCACCCACCTCGGCAAACCTCAAGATGCGTTCTAAAAGAAGGATCCGCTGTAATATTAATACCTAAATTTAAAGATAAAAAAAAACAACCTGGATTTATCTAGCCGGTGTGTGGGCACGTTTTTGTTTGGCGCTAATTCACCAGAATTGTATTACTGCTGGCAGCGGTACGGTGTGACGGTTTTCCCCGGGAATCTGTACTGCCATCATCAACATCAAAGACACGCCGCTTGCCGGTGAAGCGATGGTGCCGCATCGGTTTCGTTGATACTACCAGATCATTAATTGAAATGACTGTCGACGCGACGAAGCGAACTCACGCGATGGCAAGCTGGTTTTGTAGCGCTGTTGTTGCTTTATTCCAAAAGTATTTATAACGTTTTTTTTTAACCTTTAGCTTCGCTTCTACCGGCGTGCTGTGTAAAGCTGTTTAATTTGATTCAAATTCAAATACCATCCAACGAACCGTCGGAAAGGGTTGGGGTAAATAAAGGTCAACGTGCATTTCGGTAAGTTGGATGGATGAAAGATAACTCGCTCAAAATCAAAGGAATGGGTTTTGTCGTTCGGAGAAGTCGGTGTAAAGGTGCATAAATAAACAAGCATGAATGAATCGTGACGAAATCTAATACAGTATCAGAAAAAAAACCGTTTAATCTCAAGGCGGTCAGAGAAATCATGGTGACCAAAGTTTCGAACGAACGTTCGTAATGTCTGACTGTACTATGTTTAGTGCAAATTTTAAGTCAAACAGTTTTAAGTCAAAAAACCTTCAAAGGCCTCAAAATAGGATTGTTGGATGACAGTTTTGCACTCCGAAGTAATGAAAAATGTTTTGAACTTTATTATACACGGCGTAAAGCGAAAATGATTGATTAATTTAATTTATTTCGGAATGTGTCTTAAGCATGCAAAACAAATTTTCGAGAAAATAAATAAATAAATATTGTTTTCTACAAAAGATCTAAAACGAACTTATATATACCTTTCCGAAAAGTATTTAGGTAAAAACGTATCCTTACATCGTGCATTGATCTGAAGCTACTGAAAATATCGTTTAAACCCTGAAAAGGAGCACTGCAACTGGCAACTGACACATTAATCAACTCTCGCAGTACGATCATTTGCCTCAGAAGCGATCTCAAACGTTTTCACGCTTCCGCTCGAAACGAAACAACCGACCCATTTTTGACCGTACCGTGGAAAGTGGAAACCCGGCCCTGAAACCCGCCAACGATCCTCAAAAGCTTAGGACGAACCGATTCGCGTGACGGATGATTTATTTACCGTACTACTTTCGGTGGCCGCGTATAAGCGTGTGCTTCACCCGGCCAAAGTACTCCACCGAACGGAAAGTGGCGTGGCCGCACACGCGACACTCGCGAGAAGTCGCTTAGCAGTCGATTTCGGTTCCGGTTCGATGAGCGGTTTTTGGTGAAATTGCTCTATTTAAAGCATTCGTACGCCCGTACACCGAAGGCATACGAAACGAAAGCGCACGAGCTTCGCTTCACCAACGAAATGTGTATTTTGCGGATTACTATCGATAGATATGTTTAAACAATCGCCGGCTTAGACGATCGACTTCTTACTTTCTGGCAAATGCCAACGTAAATACCCGTTCCCCATCCAGCCGGACGATAATGGGTGGTGAGGAGGCGGAGTGAGTGGTGAAGTGAAGCATTCGCTAATTCCACGACGAACACGTTTTCGGGCTCTAATGCTCCACCGCCACCCATCAGCCATTATCGAGTCGATTGCCTTCAACGGAATGGAAAACAATGACTGTCGGCGGCCCTGACAGTGCCCGGGATTTTCCGCACGCTTCGATGAAGTTCGAAACGAGGCACACGGAACGAACGTGTGCCGAAACACCACCCTCCCCCCTCCCTCCCTCGCACTCCCTCCCCCTCGACGGAACGATGATGTCCGTGGACGGCGTGGCGTCCTTTCGCGTGTGTAGCGAGTAGCTTTATTGACAGCTCAAAGCTGTCAGTGCTCGAGCCAGGCGGTGGCGCGCAAACGGGGCAGCGGCAGCCGGCACGTATTTCATGTATCTCTCAAGTAGGTTGTGCGTGTGGATGTGCGCGAACATGACGGTTATTAAGTGGATTTCGTTACAATTTATTACAATGTTCATTTGCTTCCCCGTTCTCACCTGGCAGTGGCATCGGCAGCGGCAAACACTTCAACGCCCCGACAGCGCTGCGGGCAGGCTCATTGCGCGCGAAATGATAAATTCGTCAGCACCCAGTGCCGAATGATAAATTGAAATTGTCATCCACATTTCGGCGACAGTTCCATCTTCGGGGTGGTGACGATTTTACACGCGAAGCTCAAGCTCACACGCTTAAATTACGAGGTTTTTTTTTCTTCGGTTTGTTCCTCTTGTATTTTCCTCTCGAAAGTCTGCCCGGGAAGCGATAAACCGCTTGCCGAATAAGCGTATTCACTGTACCAATAGCTGGTGTCTGGGGCGAAGATAAAGCGAAGCTAACTCCATCTTTCCAGCAACCGGCACACCAGACACACCCGCCATCGTCTAATCCCTAAGCCCGCTCGTTATCTCCGGTCGTGATGTTTTCGCACCATCATTGAACCACTCACGGTTGGATAAATACCAGATTCACGACCAAAACCAAACCCAACCGGCGGAAGCCGGTGTTGCTGCGGAATTAATTGGAAACATAACTGAGTTTCCAGCGCTCCAAACAGGAGGACACAAACACGAGGACGGTCTCCCGCGCACCGGGAGACAAAGCGACAAACTTAATTCAGCAGCGTCTATCAGCCCGAAAACGTCTTCCCCACCAAGAAGCACACTCTTCGAAATCAATTAGTTTAATGAGGTCAAACAAACACTGGCTGGCTCGTGGGCTAATGGCAAACTCCACCAGCAGCATGGCCGCGCTATGCTCGCAGCACGACGGAAAAGCTCAACCCCAACGCCCAAGTGGGCTGCGTTCCAACGAATGGTTCATGCTTGCCCGAGTTGCACGAGAATGACACAGTTTTACAGCTGCACGGGATGTCAAATGGTTGATTGATCAAGCGAATCAATAGATTTCTGGAACAGATCTTCTGTGGTGTTTTTAGGGAGGACATGATGAAGATGAAGTTTTCCTTTCAATTATATACGGGCCTGACAAACGTCAGTTTCTTTTGGCGTTGAATCTGTTGAACAAAAATATAAAAAAAATAGATTATTTAATTTATTTTTTTTGCCTCCTATAAACCTCCTGCAGGGTAAGTAAAGGGAGGACGGATTGTGTTCCAAAATTATCCTCCTGGCCCGTGACCATCACGTGAGTGATGCATAGGACTGTAACCAAAACAAGCCAGACAACTTCGTTCTAAAAATGTGGCACCCAAACAGGCCATTCACGTTCCATCACAGCTTGGCGCTTTTGAGCATCGCTTAAATGGTATAAATTTGGCGAGCTTCGAACCGAGTTCATAAATAGCTTAAGGATAGCACTACTAACGCTGGTATGGGTCGGGTAAGGGATACCGAAACCTAAACTTTCTCTCCCATTTCTCGATCCCAGCACCGGCGGGTCCTGCTGCTCGTATATTAGCAGCTTTGCTCCTGTATTTATGTTTCCGTGTATGTGTGTGTGTGCTCGTTTTGGAGAGGTCAGCACCGAAACCAGAAACTAATAAACATAGTTCATACATGTTTCCACCCCCGTTCACCCCCGCTGCCAGCTTCTCCTGCTCGCCGTGTGAAGCTGACCGGAACACGAGTAGCCTAACCTTAAAAAAACCGATGCATCATAATCAGGCCCGATGCAACGTTTATTCCTTTTTTTATGTAGTTTCCTTCCCCGAGCCTGTCAGGGTAGCAGCACACCGGGGCGACAGGAAACGGCAAAATAACGGGCACAAATAGTGCTGCACTCCGGAAGTTGAATTTCGTTTTAATCCCTCCTCTTTTTAGAATAACAAATAATATTTCCCTAAAGAGAGCCGGCCTGGACGGAAGTGAAAGTTCTCGCTTTAGGATAATGCGGGATAGTAACGAAGGGAAGAAACGAAAAAAAAAACCCACCCGAAAGGTGAACCCTTAGCTCATTTTGGTCGCTCGAAATCGCCATGGAGCAGAGGAAAAGCTCGGCTCACGGAACAAAAAAAAACCCTCAACCAAGCAGCGGTCCGTGCCAGAATCACCCACACGAAAAATGCCAACCAAATGCTGTACAACTTTTTCCCATTTGCACGCTGACGACAAACGGTGAAAACTTTACCTCAACGAGTCGGTGGCGTGGGCTCGCGCGAGCCGGACCGTGCTGGGTCACGATTACGAACGAGGACCAACATATAGTACAGAACAGTTAAAAAAAAACACACACACACACACACCGACCCTGGCCTGGCCTGGGAACTACTTTTCGGGTGAGGATAAAATGATGACCGAAGAAGGGACAAAAAGCAGCAGAAGGACACCCGTTCCTCATACACCGGAAAGTACCGAGAGCCAGTACACTCGTGTCCGTGTGGCAGCGTGCATATTTTCATTGCTAAGCTTCGGACCAAGGGGCTTTAGGTTTTATGGTGCCGGTCGCCTCTTTTTTTCGTGTCTTACACTCTCTCCTTCCCGTTTCCCTTCGGTCTGTAATCCAAACGGCGAGTCCTCCACCGGAAGCGACCGAAATGGAGCTGAGGTTTGGAAGAAAAGTTTGGCATTCTCGAACGAAACTGAAGCACCAACACAGCCCTCCCCGCCCGATGGGAATTTTCCTTTGACCTCATAATTTTACTCTCCTCCGCTCAATCCAATCCAATCCCCTCCCCACCTCCATCCCTCAAGTCGTCTCTAGCTTTAAGGCTCCCTTCCTCTGGCTGGACGTGTGAGTAAGGTTGATTAGAATTAATTAGAGACGTGTCCGGTCGCCTCTAACCAAACGCCCCATTTTTAGTGTCGCCCAATCTCTCTTCGCACCATAAACGGCACTCGCCTGGAGGGAAGGTTACACTCGGTGAACAAAAAAAACACGTATAAATCCTTCATCGTGTGCAAGCGTGCACTGAATAGTTGATCAATCTGCTGAATTCTAATTATTAGTTCCATACTCCCCTTCGTTATCGATAGTCGAATTCTTAATTTATCTCACAGCTTTTCTACCTAAACGATACACCAATAATGAAGCGGGAAACGGAAAATACATCGTCCCCTGGCTAATCCTTCTAAAATTATACACCCTCGATGCAAACACGAACCACCGCGCCAGGCCCTAACAGTCGTTTCGAAAGGTCTTGCTATTAATATTCAAAACAGTTGCACAACCGAAAACCATCATCCTCGCAATGGTACCATCGGAAAATGGAACCGATGCTGGTCGATGCTTCCGACTCGAGCGGAAAAAAAACAGACAGCGAAAAGGAAAGTAAAAACTTGTGTCTCTTAGGATCAATAAGGTCGTTCTCTTTTTCACCTATTTTTTCTCGCCTATATCAGTTTGCTTCCGATGAAACCAATCTTGCCACCAAACGAAAAAAAAAAACCGGTACGTCCCACTGTCGAATATAGCTACATTTTTGTGAGTTGATAATTATGCTAATAAGAGAACCGGAATCCGAAACCCTCTCCTTCTCTGTCTGCAGATTTCTCTTCAACTTGGTTTGGTGGATCAAAAATAAGAAAAAACTACACCAAAGGCTCACAAAAATCGGTTTCAGGGGGTAAATTTTGACCAGAAAATACGGCCCTCTCCGGACAGGTCAGGGTACACTGGTGTTGGCACGCCCCATGCAGACGAGATTCTGCTTGCTTACGCTCTAATTACAAGCTTACTGAAGCCGGCGAGACTGAAACGAGTGCTACGGTGGGTGGTGGGGGATGAAGGTGTGAAGTTTCAAATTAAATTTTCCTGTAATTTCATTTTATTCATCACACTTTGAGGGCGTGTTGGGGATTTGAAGGTGGTGGAATTATACTTTTCGTTTTGATTTTCTTTTTTGTATCGCTGAGCGAACTATTTCGTTGCCCACGGTGCGGAGTGGCAAAAGCAAGGCCACAGCTTAGCATTGGAATTTCATCGGAAACCTCGAATAGGTTCTTGAAATGTGACAAAGAACCGATCGCCGTTTGAGGCATAAAGGACGAAGAAAAACGCAACTCAATTGTATGTTTTGATGATCTGAGTAGTGTTTTAGAAAACTGTAGCACTTATACGCACATTACATGTTTGAAAAAAAAAACTAAAAATAAAAGGAAAGAATCATGCCAAAAAACTTCGCTTCCGCTCCAAAATAGTCCATTTATTTCACCAAAAGACATGCTCCATTTATATGGTGGTGACCGTGTGACATCATTTATCAGTACGTGCTTGCAGAAGAGAGACTCTTCTCTTCGCCACTTTGCCATGAACGTGGTGACGCTCCCCGGGGACGATAAACGGCCTTCTCCAGCGGAGATTCTCAGAATTTGGTTATCAGTTTAGAGTGTAAAAAAAAAAACTTTGACCAAAACCTCGCCGCCTTCCTCGAAGTCGCTGTAGTATACCTCATCGAAACTCGAACTCTACTTCACTGGAACCAGAGACGGGTTCGAACGCAGTACTCTTCCTCGGGAACATCTCGACGGAACAAACCGACCGTTGGACATTATTGCGATGAAGTGGAAAATTGTTTCCACCACCACCATCACCACCATCATCAGCAAGCCTTATCCCCAATAATAACAACCGACCCTGGAGAGGAATCGGCCAGGAAGCGGCGAAGGCGAAGACCGAAAAGGTAACATTTATTTCGAGATACCACCGTGGCTCCTCGTACTGCCTGCACCTTGTGCCCAACCCTAAACAAACCAAAGTACAAATTGGAACACGTTTTCCGATCGAACGCACGGAATCGGACGATTTAATCTCTGCCAATCGGTTTTCGGGCGGGTGCGAAATGCGAAACGAACTGCTGGCACTGTTCAAACGGGACAAGACTTGCTCCTGGTGGGCGTGTGTGCGTTTTTCTTTCCTTTTTCGTTTGTATCCTTTGCTTGCGATCAGCCGAGCATCCTCTTCCTCGGTCCAGTGACGTGTATTTATGACGGCTAGCGTAGCAGAATCTTGGCAGCAGGTAGAAAGGCAGTTAAGCACGAAGCAGTACTTGCGTCTTGTAAGAAAGCGACATCCCGCGTTCCAATCCATACATGTATTCAATTTCCCATTCTCTTTCAGCGACTGCTCCACCACGATCATTAGAGAGCCCAGCGCCAAGGCGATGGTGATGACGGCAATAATAGTGATGATCGTGATGATTACATGCGGGGCGTGCGGCGGTAGGCAGACGAGGGAGCAAGCATCCGATCCGACACAACACGTGGCCCTGGTCAGTTATTGATTCCTGGAGATAATGTTCCTATGCGCTACAAATGGTTTCCGGGTGTGGTTCGCTCATAGTCGTGCATCTTCGTAGTGCATCCGCCGTGTACGGCATCGGTGTGGGCAACATAGAAGCGAACATGTTGGATTCCTTCCTTCCTTCCTTCCCACCCGCAGCAGCACGCAGCACCGGAGCCAGCTACATTAATTGTTATGTCTGAATTTATAGCCCAGAAACACCCACCGTGCTAAGTGTGTCACCATGCTGCAAAATGCATTTCCCGAGGCATGCCACTATGAAGTTCGCTTCCGGTACCGTTCGGGTTGGATGTACGGACCAGCCATGGGAGACTGCAAAATTAATTGCTCTGGTTTGTAAGGAGAGAGAAAAAGAGAGAGAGATAGAGGATGAGTTTACGAACTGCAGCCAATCATAAGGTAAGCCTTGACCGGGCCCGACTACTCACCGTCGTCGAATTGATTAGAATTAGTGAAATTCGATGCAGTAAGCCGAAAATGGAACAGAATATCACCTCGGTTCTAGCATGTCTTCAGAAGGTCTTCTGAAAATAAACAGCACGTCGACCTAAAGCCTATTGCACCGTTCCGAATGGACTTAAATTGATCCCATTTTCAAAATGACAACGCACGGTATTTGATACCTTAACGGTCTATCAATACTTTAAGATGTCTCAGTTTTTTATGTTTTTGCCAGGTGATTTCTGAACGAACATAACAACTCAAATGGAAATAAATGGTGTTTTGTAAAGAATTTTACGATACTGTTTAAAATATTTCTAGTAAAGATAAAAATGGACTTATACACGAGTCCATTTTTTAGAACGTTACACAACCGGTGTAACCGTTCGTAGATGAAACAATCACATACTTTTCCACCGAAAGCACGTGGGCTTTCCCCTTCGCACATGCGAAACACAATTCGTGTGAATTCTATAATATCTCCCAAAGCCAATATCCGAATTTGATCCAACCGAAACGACGCGATAAAGCCCACACAGCAAATATGCCCTGCAGTTTTACCGTGCACAAATTTTCGTACAATACAAATTGCTTCAACCCCTGCTGCTGCACAGCGACCATAGCACGGCCCTAGTAGGCGGTGTCATTGCGAAGCAAACACGTGCCCGCTGAGCACAGCCAGTGTCAGCTTCCATACACACCGGCACACCCCAAATGTAATCTACCGTCGGTGCTGAACATGTTATCGAATGCAAAAAAATTT
>JXWZ01007546.1:0-10737 GCA_000956215.1 Anopheles farauti No. 4 | reverse complement strand
GTAGACGGTGTCCAGAAATTCCATACTGTGAGTTGTGTCCCACACCAAATGGAAATGCCCAATGGTGCAGCATCCGAATCGGAAGTGATCAGTGAAATTGACGGTGAGAGAGCGATAAATCAATACTAATACTAAGTGTGCACGTGTTAAAAGCGGTCAGCGCCGTTCGTTCCTTGCTGTTATTGTGCGTAGTGCGTTTGTTTTACAACGGTCGAGGCAAACAAGCGAAGAGGCGAGCTGAAAAGTACCGACGTTCTACCAAACGATCCTGATCGGATCGTGCTGCAGAGACCAACGCAAACCAGCACGACGGCGGCGGCTACCAGCATTGCACCCGCGGTTCCAGCGAGGAGCAAGGCCAAACCAGGCGGTGAGTAATCCACACAATCCCGACGGTGTGCTAGAGGGAGGGGGGGGGGGAGGCGATGCGACCCACGGAACAACGCCGTCGTATGTGTGGATGTTGTCGCCAAACACGAGTTAGAGGCGCGCCCACTAGCGAAGGCCATGTAACGATGCTCAGCGTACGCAAAAGATGACGAAAGAAAGAGCTGTCGGCTCGGTTGGCGAGAAAACCGCTGTAGTAATCGGCTATCCAGATTTTAAGTCCACTATAGGGTGGAGTGGATACGAAACAAACGAACTTTTCGAGCTAATCTAAGCAGGTTCTGGACATGTGTTTATACTACATATGCTGGTTACTTAGTTCCAGCTTGAAAGAAATAAAATTCCGCAATAGTGTATGGAGATTAATTTTTCAAATTAGTAAACCATTCTCAAATTATTAGTTGAATAAAAGTTTGACGATTGCTTATGTATTTTACCAGGCATTTTTATTCATGGGATATATTCCCTCGTGATCCTCCTTTCAAGTGTTTGTTTCTATGGAAATTGTGTGAACAGTTCTTAAAAAATGTTTTCACCAGCTATAGATGGTTACTACAATGAATCTTTATAAAATCGTCTAGTACGTTTATACTCCGTTTACACATTTTTCATAAAAATAGTGTCAATCCTTTATGTGCTAGATAATATGGCATTGTAATCAAGCAATAAAGTCCTTATTCTATTTACTTTTGGTGTAAGATGTAAAACTACATTGCGATAAATAAACATGATCGCCTACAAAAATGTTAAGACATTTGCTACCCATCACCACCCACCTATGCGATACACAATTTCATTCATATGCAGATGCTTGCTTCTACGGGCGGACGTACAGTTGGTGTTGTGTATCCGAGATTTACATAAACTGTCCCGATAGTCACTCGGGAAGCTCGCTTGTTTCAATCAAACACACGGATAAATAATCGCTTTACAAAATATGATGATCCATAGCATCACAGAATGAATCACCCTCGGATAAATCACGGCGTCTGATACGGTGCTCGGCACCAAAACCCTTCCTCCCAGGCTTCCCAATAAGGCACACCCTTGGCACTCTTGACTCATGGCGAAACATTATCGCCAGCGCCACCGCAATCGCACACTTCCGGTGTGGTTAATTCAACGCTGTCAGAGTGATAAAGGAGACATCGAAGGGCTGTGAAGGCCGGTCCCTTGGAACGATGATTTGGATGGATGCAGCAATTTTATTGTTTTTCGCTACATTTTCTTGGCCTGCGGGGGAAACGTTGCCGGTGTGAGCAGTTGCTGCGCATCAGGTTTCACTTTTGGCCGGTAGATCGTTTGCGGAGAGACCCTCTCCATAAGCGGTGAAACATACAGTCTTAATGGCGGTATCGAAACGGACCACTCCGTACAGCGTTTTTGGGCAGGTGTCATCGTGGCATTTCGGTTGAGCTGGATCGTGCACTTAAAATGCGCGGTTTAAGGCCACACCCGCCTTATTAGATGTATCGTTTGCTTTTTCTTCTTCAATTTGCAACCCTAATCACACGCGTACTATTCATCCTCCCCCGGGGGTAACATTCATTCGCCCCCCCGGTGCTGTTGGAGGTTACTGCTGCTGCAACCTTCGCATGCTTACCTCATATCGCGGCCCCCAAACGTTATAGATAGCGCGATTGGCAGCTAAGTACCCACCGGTTTTTGCTACAACACTGTTTCCAAACAGCGAATCGAAGCGCAGGGGTGCCGTATGTACTAACTACCAAGAAAGCCAAAGACCTTCCAGGGTTACATCCATCGTCTGGGTTAAGCAAAAATCAAAACGTGGCAAATACGATTAACAACGGCAGTGGTGATTTGTCGTCGTCGCAACTTATCACGGTACACAAGATTCGATAAGATAAATGTGGCCTCACTTTGAACAGGGCGCTGGGCGCGTGGTATGGACACTAGTAGCGCAAACAGGAATAGTTTGTGTACCTCGTTCCGCGTTGGTATGAAACACAGGACGCAAGTGAAGTCATATTTCAATAAAGGCTCTAATTTCTACATTCGAACATCGCTCGAATTTTTTCTCTGGTAATTTGTGAGTAATACGTTTTTAGATTGGCTAAGCCTATTATATTTATTGCTATGATACTCAGTCTGCGTCAGAGGATGTGTTTTGTATTTAGCGATCAGCGTTGATCGGAATCTCAGGTGAAACGTTCTTAATAAAACACGGAGACATCTCGACTTAAATGAGAGAAGGTTTTCTTTTTAAATAATTTTTAATATAATTTGTAAATGCGAGGTTTAAATTTTTAATTTTTAATTTTATTTTATTTTTGTTTCAAAATATGGGAGTACATCTCCGGGAAGGATGTGACATCTTTTGGGAGTACATATCTTCGACTAGAATCTACATAAATTCGCCTTCAAAGGTAGTCAATTTTACCCAATTGATAGTGATTGGAATCAACGAACGCATATTTTAGAAACGAATCAATATTTATTGTTACTCACCATTCGCACCCATAATTGGCATGGGCCCTCACCTCCATGGGAAGTTGTGATCCCCGGGGGGCGGGGCGTGCAGGATGGGTGTTTCCACACCAGCGAAAGTGTTATCACCTATCGAAACCTTATCGGGCGTGTGTGCCGCTATGTGTGCGTGTGTGTGAGTGTCACTCACCGAACCCTTACCAACACCGATCCTCGAATAATCGGTGCAAATAGAAGACATACGTCCAGCGGGAAGAGGCTTAACTCGATTGGGAAACTTGTCCTCTCGATCGGTTCGACGGTGGCTGATAATTATGGTATCGGTGACGAAGATGATGGTTTGGCGAAGAGTTGCCCATAAATCGTGATTTTGCGCTCTCACTTTCGCGCGTCCGTATTTAGAGCGCGCCAGCCATCGAGATCGGTGCAGATCATCGGGACCGTCTTTGCCTTCTGTTATATCCCCGTCTTTTGCAAATAGTGCTATTGGTGATTTTTTTTCACGGCACTGGTGGCGAATGTCACGAGCCGTTTGTTGGCGCTATGCGTCAATCATGTAAATGATATAAATCACCGATATGATAAGCGATTTGTTTGTTTGTTTGCGATTTTGTACTCATAGTTTATTTTGTTTGCCTGTTTACTTGTTTACTTTAAGATTGGATAGTGATTAATAGATGACTATAATACTCAGATACGCATGCTTGTCGTAAAGTTTCAGATAATAGGAGCACAATTTTGATATATTTTTTTAAATATATTTATTGTATTTATTAATTTTCTAAATTGCTTTTACAACTATGATTAGCTTTAAAAAGAACGGATACTTTTTCTGATTGCTGCTGACAAAATGCATTGCCATTGCTGTGCTTTAGTGGCGCCAACTTTTGGCAGATAATTATATTACAGCTTGAACAAACAGGTGTTTTAAATTTTGTTGAGACGTTTACTGTTTGTAATAGTATGTAGAAAAATGTTCTTTTGAATAAAAAATATTTAAAATTTGTCTGTTTTTTGTTTTAACTTACGATCTTTATTATTAGCAACTGGATTTAAAAGTCGATCTTCCAACTAACGGGAATCAAATTTGTTGATTTGACATTTGAAGAAGAACTCAGATTAAATCCATTCCCCACATTGCTACAACATGAAACACGATGGCCACGATCGTTTGTATCGTGTCGTTCGATTGGAAGCTGGCATTTCGTTCTCTTCTCCCGACGGCTTCGTTCCACGAATGCTCTTGCGAATAATGGACGGTTCTGTTTCGCTCTATACACACCACCGTGTCCAGTGCGTGGTTTCGGCGGCACAGAATGTGTGTCACATGTTTATTTTGCATTTGCCGATTACCGACATCCGGAATTCCTCCGATTACACCGTTGCGACGCTGCGTGGAGATGACGATGATCGGTCCATCTATCAGAAGCACCCGAACGTCCCGAGGCGGGAGGTTCTTTGCCGTATTATGGGCGATGTGTTATATTTTATTATCAAAGCAGGGTGAGTTGGTGTACGGGGGAGGTGGTATTTTTATTGTCAGACTGGGTTTGCCCTCCTGCATCGCCGCAAGGGAAATGAACCCTCGCTATACTACGAATGTGATGTGTGACCCGTTCGAAATGTGACGGTAGGAAAGGCTTTATTAGTAGCTGCAGGGGGAATGATTGGAGTTTATGGGGGGTGTGTGTGTGTGCGTGTGTTGTGTATGTGGTGCAGGGGGTGGGTTGTAATGTTGTTTGTGGATGCAAAACATGCGGCGCTATCTCTACTGTTCCGTCTGATTCGATCGATTTGCGTGTGCTTTTAGGATATTCAGGCTAGATTTGTGTGGCGTTCAGTTTATGAAATATTGGTAGAGCAATGGTTGGATTTTAGTCACTTGTGTCTGGTTTCTGTCTATTAGTTCCAAATTTATCGAAACTTAGGTTACTTAGCCAGCTGAGGTTGCCTAAAATTTTATATAGATAACGATTTTATTCAATTTTTGTTGACTCTGTCCTTCCGGTCATGTAAATTACAAAATCTATGATCGAGCGATATTATCGTTATTTTAACATGCTACTATTATAGGTTGGCTTACATGTTGTATGTGTTGGTTGTATAGATACATAGTCTTGCTGTATGTAGTTTGGAGTATAATTTATGACTTTTATTTGCACAAATACATGCTTCGAAAAAATGTGTGCATGTTTTCGTTGTACGCAATACCTTGCAAAAGAGGAATTTAAATATTCGCAAAAAGTTGTGTAGTTTTTTTTTCAATCTCAGCAACCAGAAACTAGATTTCTGCACGCTAAAGCGACTTGCGCCATCTCTTGGTCGGGATTGCAACTAACACAGAATTGGGGCATCTTTAAGTATTCAATCTGTTTTTTTTTGTGGTACAATAATATGGTACTTTGTTTACTTTTTAAGTTAAATAAACAGTTTCTTTCATGAAAACTGTTCTTCTTTTGAAAAAAAAAATTACGCTTTGCATGATTTATTTCCACCCAAGCGTAAGACCAACTATACTTTGTCATGTGCTCGCAATTTCGAATAAATTGCGTCTGCTTCTTCCTTGTACAATTACTCGCACACCGTCGGAAGCGTTTTCCGCGATGAAAGATACCGTGCTCCCGAGACCATCGCCCCTAGCTAGTCTAGGTCGCCAGCTCGTTTACCCTTAAAACGTGCTCTTTTGGAGACCGGAACGACTGGTGCCTGGTAGAGTTTGTGGAGGAAGATTTTTTTTGCGTTGTTTCATCCCCCTCCTGTTTCTCGTTGGGTTGATAAAAAAGTCTCATAATCTAATCTCACTGAGCCACCGGGACCGGCAAATGTGGTAGCTTTTGCGCGACACCACGACTGCTGCGCCTTCGGCAAACATGGCGAAATGCCAAATTCGGTTCACTTTACGCGTGGAATGTACGCTTTGCGTGGATTCGTTCGTCGTTTCGAGCATTAGTTTTGGTAGACAGTTTCGATTCGTGCTCTGGATAGTTGCCTAAAGGGAAAGAGACGGAGTAAGAGAAATGAAAAATACACATCCATACACTCAGACACATAATGAAGTACAATTAAAAAGATAATTTTCGTTTCACTAATGTAGATCTTTTTTTCTCCTTCCTATTTGTTTATGGTACAGCTTCCTGAAAAATGCCTCCGCCGCCGCCGCCTGGACCGCCACCACCTCCAGGGCCACCGCCACCGCCGGCCCTGAAGCTCGGGAGCGGTGCACCGTCGGCAGACGGGCGGAACGCTCTGCTCCTTTCGATCCAGAAGGGTACGAAGCTCAAAAAGACGGTTACCGTTGACAAAAGTGCACCGGCAATCCAGGGGAAGGTAAAGAATCGCCGGCCCGTTTAACTAACGCCTATCCGTCCGACCATTACTGACGCTGTATTGCACTGTTTTTTTTTTCAGGTCGCATCCGATGGAGCCGGTTCGACGGGTGGAACGGTTCGGGCAAACAATCGCGCCCCTGGACGGCCCACGGGAGATGATGGTGGTTCGATGGCACCCGGACCGGGACAACCGAAGCTGGGCGGATTGTTCGAGGGTTTGTCATCGATGCCGAAATTAAAACCGGTCGGAAGCAGAACGGCACCTGGATCAGGTAAAAAAATAAAACCGAGCGAACCGGTGTAATATGAACCTTCTTGCAGCACCTAAACCGTGTTGATGCTACCGGAAAGACCCACCGGATCGTTTGTTTTGACGCAGAAAGATCGGTCAGTGTTACGTGTGTCACTGATTGTTTGTATCCGGTCGCCGGTCGCTCCGGCGTTGGGTGATATTTTGCGAAACGAAAACGATCCCTCCATTGCGGGGAGAGCATAGAGTTTCTTCCTACCCTCTCGTCGTGTTTGACAAATTCCTCGCGCTTTTTTTCTATCTCTCACTCCAGCAAACGCGTCCTCGCCACAGCATAACAAAACACCCTCACCGGACGCCACAAAGGGTTCACCGGTCAACAATGGGAGGTTGGGTAATGGGGGTGGTGGTTCGGCAGCGGCACCACTCGACTTCTCCGACGAACTCGCGCAAAAGTTAACGCTCAAAAAACAGAAACACGGCAACAGCGGCAGTATCAGCGCCAACAGTTACAACGCACCTCCCGCCATGAGCGCTCCGCCACCGGTGCCAAACGAAGCGAACCTGCGGTTGAACCGTGGACCACCACCGCAACCACCAACGGCGCTCCAGCAGCACCGGGTAAGACAATCCAGAGGCTCTGCTGGAGCCATCTTTAAATAGCCACTGGTTGGAACAACTCATGCATGTGTACTTTTTTTTTCTCCGATTCCCTGTCGCAGCCTGCTGCCGCCGACAGCTCGAAGACGACACCGGCCACCAGTCAGAAAAGGTTCGTATTGGTTACCATCGTTACCAATGCAGTGACGTTTTGTTTTGGTTTTTATTGCTTGCAAGTTTTGCTTTAAGTTTGTACAGAAGCACACACACACACACGCGGGCGCGCGCGCAAAATCAACTCACATTACAAGATGAATCGTCTTACTAGAGCGGATCACGGCTTTGTGTAAGCAATTCCGCCAGCGTGTATCACACACATTCCCTCGGGAGAGCGTTTATTTTTGGATACCCGCGGGTGAATTGTTTCGCATGGTTTGGTTTGCAAAAAAAAAAAAGAAAAACACATAGAACGCAATTGAGGAAGCGTTTTTTTTTGCCTCCGATCGTTTGGAACGTGGTGAAGTGCTGTGTGTTTATATTTTCACAATCTATTTTTAATCCCGATCTATTTCATGGGGTCGATCGTGTAGGGAGATTATGCTCGTATGTGGCAATGTGTGTCCAATGGAAGATTGATTATTGAACGCGCATTGAACTGTTATAGCTTCGCTGCTTGGCTAAGGTAATAAGTCTTGCTTCGTTTGCAAAATGCATAGCACACTACTATTAGGATAGCAATAATGATGTTGCTGTGGTTTAATTGCTATGAGATGTTTCAGACTGATGATTTTACAACCGACAGATGCCGCTTTAAAGAAATACAAGTTTTCACATGCATTAATTTTTTCTTAGCAAAATGAATTGTTCAACATTTGTTAAATAATGTTGAACAATTCATTTTGACTAAGAATGGTGTAAAGTTGAAAAAAAAAAACAAACCGATTGAAACTCTGCTAAACAACCAACCAATTGTTTTTTCGGAGGTTATTTTGTTACAAGAATAGTTTCGTAGCAAAATTACAGCGTGTGTTTAATTTAATTTCGATTAGTTTGAATGCCGTTTTATTATATTTATTTGCTAATTTCCTTTGCTATTTTTTCCGTCATCTCCTTTTCCCCCGTTTGTGTACCATTTGTGTCCGGTTTCCGTCATCGAACATCCGTTTGCTTGTGTGTCATCATGTATCCACTCCACCATGTACAAATACCGTATCACCATCGTGATATACCTTACGCTCGAACCACCCGAACCTTTCCGGTTGCTTTACGGGACACGGATGCGATCCATCGCTTGCTGCATGTGATGCTGTATGTTTGGGGCGTTGTGTGTCGGTAAGTAGTCAGGCACCTGCAACTCCCAACCACCTCCCCAACCACCAGCCGAGCAATCCACTGAAGCTGGTAACGTCGAAACCATCGGTCACGAATGGACCGGCCTTCACTAGTCCCTCAGTTAATGCGACCGGCGGTAGCGCACCGATCGCGAACCGGTCGGCCCTGTTCGGTAACAACACGACGACGGTTCCGACGACGGCGGCGGCGACGATTGCCATCGGTAATGGCAGCGTTCCGACAGCGGCAGTACCGAAACCGGTACCGAACTATGGTAAACCAAATCTAGCACCGAAACCACCCGGCATGCAGCTGGTAGGTGATGGAGGCGGCAGTGCATCACGGCCAACTGTCAGTCGTCATCAGAGCATGCGGAGTCCAAGGTAGGCCTAGGCCAGAAGATGGGTCCTTCTGCTACAACGTACCCGTGTACACAAAGTTCTCCAAGTAATCATTAAAAAAACAGAAACGAAACATATTTTAAAAGAATATTGGTTTGTGGGTTTAAGTAAGATACGAGTGTTTGTAGCTTGTGTTGCATTGGATTGCGGTAATTTAACTATTAACTAGAATTAGAAGAAACACCGATGCGTTCCTAATAACAAGACAACACATCATTAGTTAGCGTGAGCTTCCAATATTATGAGCGCATCTTATTTTTTAGGTCACCACCAGTCTCCCAGACGGCACCGGTATTTCCCGCCAACCATTTCGGTACGATGCGTGGTCCACCTTCGTCCGCAGCCATGTTCCAGTCATCCGAATCGATAGTGCGACCAGCGCGTGAAGTTACCGGTACGGCTATTCGTGATATTCTTCCACCGTATATTCCCCCGAGTACGAATAACGGTTGCTCTTTGCTTCTCTTCCAGGACGACCGTCCGCACCACCGCCAAAGCCACCGACGATGAAACCACCGCCACCGCCACCGATCCGGAGCGTCAGCAACACGAACCTAACGCACCTGCCCCCATCGCTCAGCCTGGCCCCAGGACACGCGTCACAAGACACCACACCCGGTACGAGCTCCCCGGCGGCCGAACCGTCCTCCTTCGGTTCGGTGAACAACGTGTCTTCGCTGACGCTTGCCGACGAGTTGCGTGCGAAGGTGTCAAACGCGCAGAATCTGTCGGTGACGGGCTCTTCGGCCAACTCCATTTCCACCGGCAACCTGAGTGTGCTCGGTGGAGGTTCCACACTTGCGAAGGCAGGCAGTATGAAGAGTACGGCTGCGCCGCCGTTGCCACCGCATCGAACAAGTCCCGCACCACCACCGCCGGTTCAGGCAGCATCGATAACGGTAAGTTGATCCTGTTTTGACGCCGTACCTTGTTGATTTTGGTGTGTTGGTTTTGGTTCGTCATGTAACTTGGTCTAATTAACGTGAAAACAATTAATTTTTGAAACGTTTGTGAAAAAGTAGCTACTAGATCAAAGTGTTCATCTGATTCGAAAGTTTGGCAGCTATCTGTTAGCTGCGTTTACTTCCGATGTTTCGATGCTTGACTTTTTGTTGTTACTACTGTGATACTACTAAAAAGCGTTACGCTGCTTTTGTGCTGAATTTGCTGCACCAAGATTCTTTAGATAAGAGATAAGATAAAGACACCCGACCGACCGGGATTGTGTTTCAACTGTTACTGCCAACTTACTGCGAGCCCATTCACTTTGCCACTGTTACTGATATTGGTTTGGTGTCTGTACATTGCAGAGTTCCGGCGAAGCGCCCGTACCACCACAACGAATTTCGTCGATACGCAACTCGGCCGGCAGCGGCAGCTTACCGGCGGTTCCAGCGGTCAGCAGCGTCACTAGTAGCAGCAACAGCAGTAGTCACAATCAAAGTTATCATAGTCACAGCAACAGCAGCAGCAGCACCGTCATCCTAACGAACACCACGTCCTCGTCCGGCAGCGTTAGTCTTCAGCGTAGGGACACGTCGCTTACGTCAGTGAGTAGCGGCTCGTCCACGGCCACCGCCAAGATGCCGCTGCCTGAGATCGACCTGGAGGCGAAGTACGCGTTCTACTTCCACAAGGTGACAGAGTTCCCGCAGCCGATACCGTTTTTGAACGTGCAGAAAATCTACCAGAGCGACCTGCGCCAACAACAACAGGCGGCTCAGGGCTCACAGCAACAGCAGCAGCATCGACAGTAGACACCTATCCGGCTGCTGTGAGATTGCGTGAGGATAGTAGAAGGACGGTTGACGGGTAAGTGGGGTTACATTTTCGCTGCAACTGGTCACACAACTAACATTATTGCAAATATTTCTGCATTTCAGCATACCGCCTACAGATGACGTATAAGATGTGAGCATATGCCCTACGGAAATGAACGTATCCGGTTACGACAACAGTATTTACAGAAAAAAACACAGACACACAAAAA
>JXWZ01007543.1:0-13272 GCA_000956215.1 Anopheles farauti No. 4 | reverse complement strand
CCCCCGACTTTAAATTCATTCACCTACCTTCGGAAGGGGAAAGAAAGGGGGAATCTTTGCGATTTTGATCGGCTCGATGATTAATGCTCGAAATGCGCCGCGGAGGAGGACACGGGTCGAATTTGTTCCACGCGTAGTGCGAAACAATAGCTGGTAATTAATCAACAATTACATTACGGTCGGTGGGTTGGTTGGTAGTGGTAGTGGTGTTGCTGTTGACGAAATCATCCCTGTTGCAGTTTTGCCCGTCACCCACCGCAGCAAAGTGCCCGCTTTTCGTGGGCAATTTAGTGACGCGATGAGTTCATCATCGTCGTTAATCAGCCGTTCGGAGCACATCCCCGCACGCGGGGAAACAGTTTGTGACAATTGCCCGCGTAGCTCTCTTCCGCTCTTAATATGCTTATTATTGGGATCCTTTTTCTCGTACCGTGGTGCCTTGAAATTTGCGCCCGCGTGCTCAATTTGCGCGTGTCGACTCTGAGTGAGCGGTGCACCTTCGGGCCAATTCCTTCGTGGAATTTGTGCTCGTCGAGTGCGCTCTTTAATCGCAAATCTCGTACCTCATCGCCAATTAGCGTGTATAACGTGCAGGAGAGCAATTATTTTTGCCGCACTGTACGTGGAATTTTTCAGCTGGCTCATGATCGAGAGGAATGTCATCGCAAGGGAGGTTTACCAGGTGGTAGGTGAATTAAATTTGTTTAGTAGTTCAAGTATCGATATTTTGTATGTTGAAGGCTTTTGTATACATTGAAAAATTAATCCAGCATTTATGTTAGTTTGTTGTGTGTCCTGTACACAATAATGCACACTGCGTCTTATTCCGACCGAACCACTTGATTATGTGAGATTATTTAGTTTTTTAAATTTTATTTTGTAATAAAAAAAAACATATTTATTTGTTGATAATTAGTTAACAATATATTTTAATAAATGAACTTTGAGAATTTTTTTTTTAATGGACAATATACCCAAGGCATGTCCTTACCAAAGATAAAAAATGCAATCACGATAACAATAGTATAGAAAAAAAAATTGGAAAAAAAAATCATTCACTTTGGCATTAACACAAAACCTATTAGCTAAGTTTTAGTAAAGGTACAGAAAAGGCCGTATATATTCAACAATTGTTAATCTCTTTCGAGTTAGTTCAATCCAGGATGTACCTTCAAGTGTATTTTACTGATTTTTTTTACTGACAGCTTTTTTTTGACAAAATTAGAAGAATTTGTGAATTGTATCCGGATATCGTTTAAAATACGGATTGATTTTTATATTCATTATCTTCTATTAAAGGTGTATCTAAAGAAAGTAAACGCAGTGTATTTTTAAAAAGCAAAAAGGTGACACGAAGCACCGTAATGTTTCATCTCATCTACGGGACGTGCTCCGGGGAGAAATTGCACCATAAAGAACACGCGACAAACATAAGGTTCGATTTAATGTTGCGTGCGCGCAATTTCCTGCCAATTCCTGCTGCTTCGCGATCACATTTGCAGAAAGGTATAGAAAAAAAAAAACACCCAAGGAGATAAAAGAAACGTGTACAGAAAGAATGCAGCAGAAAAAGCGTATGAAATTCTTGTCTTTCTTGAAAAGAAAGAAAAAATCAGCTGAAAAAACAACCGGCGCACGAAAAAGTGTATAAAAAGCCCCGAAAAGGAAACGATCACAAATTTGCAAGCAGTTTTTTTGATGAGTTTTGAATTATTCATCCGCCGCTTGCGAGTGGCGCTCGAAAGTTGAAAGAGCACAGAGGCAGAGGTTCGGGCTTTTGAGGGTATTTTTCTCTTTTCACCCGGGGCCCCGGGCCGCGGCAGTTCGGAAGCGCCGAAGCAACGGGGTTGACACCGGGGTTCGTGATGGATTAAAAATTCTAATCAGCCGTCGGATTTGGTGTCGGTCTGGTGCTGGTTTTCCGAGAATGGAGCTGACGGTTTCAGTTCAGGAGGCTCGGGGATAGCGTCCTGCAGAATTTATGATATGTGCGTCCCTCCTCCCGGTCCTACCGGGACGTCCCGGAGTACTGTACTGCTAGAGTACAGAGACTTGGGTTTTGATTTGGAACAACAGCTCGTGGGAGGGATGGCAAGGAGCGTAAATAAATTTGATTGCTCCGTTTCCGCCGTGGCGCCACACGATTTGCTTTTCCTTCCCACCCATCGTCCGGTTGGCTTTAAGTAATAAAATAATCCTGCCACCCTCCAAAACCGAAAAACAATGATTTATCGGCCAGCGCAGCGCCACGGTCAGCGTACACTGTTTTTCATAAAAATCTAATAAACGCCCGTCGCGGACACGGAGGCGTGCGTGTGCCACCGACGGGTCACGATCACGACGAATCAAATTGTCGAAAAATGTAATAAATAAATAATCGAGTCATCGAGCCGATGGTCGGCCGCGCCGGTGGTACATGGAAAGTGCGTGCCCAATCAGAGCGATGAACCGTTTGAAATCCGGTGCGTGCCACCCCCGTGCCGGTGCGTGCCACCCCCGTGCCGGTGCGTGTACGCAACAAACTCGGCTAGCAGAACGTGGCCAAGAATCGTTAATCGGCACTATCGCCTTTTGGGGGCCGCAAAAGCGGTGCTGACACGCGCTCGAACTGACACGGGAAGCGGGGAGAGGAACGGGACAGGGGACGGAGGAAAAGGGTGGACAAACGTTTACCGCTTTTCCGGTGCGTTGGGTGGAATTTAATTCTGACCAGAACCGACCGGTATCGGGTTCCCCAATGCCGACAGAGTTCGAACATGATCGATCTAATACTTAGAAATTTTTTTTTGTCTAAAACTTTGATATAAAAAGGGGATTAACCACCAGCAAGAATCTAAATGTATATCGAATAATACAAATAAACCTTTTTCATACCATTTCCATGTCATTAATCATCCAACCAATAAGAGAAAACATATCAATTTCAGGCTCACAAAAAATACTCATATTCTTCATTCCACTGATAAAGCCGGCATGATTGACATAAAAATGAAAAACAAATTTCTACTTCAATCGCCGCTTGAAGAAACCGGACGAAATCGACGATCGTCTTATCAGTGCACTAAAGTAACCCACTGGAATGGGACATGGAAGGGATTTGCTTGCCGTGATTCTTCTTCTAATCCCAAGCAGCTTTACCGGTAAGAGCCCAATAGTTGTTGAAATCACAGACAATATATGTGCCTTTCCTTATTCTTGATCGTCTCTTCCAAAGTGGACCGAACTCCCCTTCGCTACGTTCCTTTTCAATGTCGATCGGTCAGCGTGTCCGTTTCCGTGGCCTTTCGTTGCGATGGATTTGCCCATTGCCCGGACCGATCGGATGAGGAAGGCTGTGTGGCACCGTCGGTCGTTGAAGCACCTCCCGAAGAAGTCACCGTGCAAGTGGGTGAGTGGATGAATCTAACCTGCCACGGAACGGGCGTTCCGGCACCATCCGTACGGTGGCGCATGAATGGCAACGAACAGCTCGATCCCGTCTGCGACTGGGTGACGGAGTTGGACGGTGTTGGAAAACTATCCTGCCGGATGCGGCTGATCGACGCGGGAAACTATTCCTGCCATCTGTACCATCCGCTCGGGAAGGTTGACGTACGGCCGGTGACGGTGGTGAACGTCCGTGGGAACCCATGCCCGGAGGGAGAGTTTATGGCTGGGGAAGGAAGTTCCCGGCAGTGTATGCAATGTTTCTGTTCGGGAGTGTCCCAATTGTGCCAGCAGGCTGACCTTTACCGGTGGAATGTGAGTGTGTTTAGGGACGAAATGTTTACATACTAGCACGGTTTTATAAGTCTTTCTTAACTCCAAACAGTACACGATGGCGATGAACGACTGGAAGATGTGGTTTGCCACTTGGGATGGCCGTGAAGCGGTGAAGGCGGTTAAAAATCCTCAGATCTTCCCTGCGAACCAATCACTGTACTACAGTCTTCCGTATCGATTCATCGAGTATCAAGTACAGTCGTATGGAGGGTATCTTCTGCTTCCGGTCGAATCCGAGCAGATCCCAAAAATCATCCTAATGGTAGGAGGAGAATAATAGTCTCAAAATTTGCACTGCAATAACAAGCACATCCCCATTTCAGGGTTACAACAGAACACTCGTGTTTCGTGGTCAAGCTTCTCCCGAGATCTTCAATGGAACAATCAAAATCCAACTCCAAGAAACAAACTTCGCTCTCCACAACGGTACAGCCGTCGGTCGCATCGAGTTTTTGACGGTGCTATCGTACATCGATCGGATTCTCATCCAGATGTTTCCTACCAAAGGCCAATACGAGCCAAGCACACGGTCGATTGTGATGGATTCCGCCAGCGATTACCAGAGGGGCATCGGCAAAGCACACTTCATAGAACAATGTCGATGTCCGGCCGGATTTCGGGGTACCTCCTGCGAGCGCTGTGACTTCGGGTACAATCGGGCGTTCGTTGGACCAACGATGGGACTTTGTATGCCCTGGGAGTGGCACCGATACGCAAACGATACGTTCCAACGAGTACAACTCCGCGAACTTACCACTACGTTTGATATTGTGTATTTTAAAGCTTACCTGCAAAAAGAGGATGACAGAAAACGAAATAAATTATTAATATACTGAATATAGCGTTATACAGTAAAGGTTTTGTAAAAAAAGACTATCATAACGTTTGACGTTTGTCAAACGAAATAAAAAAACCCTAAAACTAGCGTCTTTTGAAATTTTAGGAGTTTCCAACCCCTTACGTTGCGTTTCCGATCGCATCAAATGTCTGGATGTAGTCGCTAAGGTCAATGCCGACCGATTTAAAATATGTTTCGTTTAAAGGGCAGTCTAATTACATAGAGCATCGCGTCATAAAACAACGGCCAAGATCACCTCGCTCACTCGCCCATCAACACGCACGCACGCAAACACATGACGATGGGGGGAGGGTTGCTGAGGTCCCGAATCATTCAGAACCCTACCTGTGCGTCTGTCCGCCCCGGTTCCGGTTCGTTGCCGGTTGGTGAGAAATTTCTTCCCCGGTGGGAAAAGCAACTGTTGCTGTGTTAGTGTTGGTCACACCAGTGCCTTTCACCCACGACGTTTACAGCGACCCCTAGAGTTGGAGGGAATTCTTCCGGACACGGTTGCAGTAGTTGTAGTAACATCAGGTGCAAGAAAAACGCTTTCCGAAGAATAAAAAATAACGGGGAAATGTGACAGGGAAATGGTTTGTGGGCTGGTGTTGGTGTCGTCGTGCTATCAAAACATTCTACCGGTGCCACAGCGCAATTCAAGCGAACCCCGGGGAAGTTTGTAGTGGTTCTGGGTGTCTTAAGTTTTTGCTTTTCCACAAACATTATACGGGTGAACGAACCTGCGCCAATACCTTCACTGTTCCCTGTTGCACTCGAGCTGATATTTCCGTTCCAGTGAGCACAGGTGTCTTCACTTCCGCAACCGGACGTATCTGAGACACCACCCTTCGCTTCGGGACGTAAGGAAGGAAGCTAGAGCACATGTGATTGGAACCGTGTACACGGCACCCCGAACAGAGACCACTCCTCTGCTTGATTGCGCTTTTCTATACCAGCGGCGTTCGCGAATGGGTCGGTGGTTAGCTTCTTTATGAGGATTAATTGCTGCTCCTGGCCGTAAATCTTTACCACCAAATACCTCTCCGTAGCAAGCGGGCATGCTTCACTGAACCGGAATAGCACGGCCCGCTGGAACATGGTTCAATTAAGGTGCTAAACGGGCGAAGGGGTGTGAGGAAGCGCTGTACGCTTGAGCCGAGAGTGTGGGAAAGCGATTTCTCGACCTTGTAAGAACATTCCTGCCACGAGGAGCGTGTTAAACATCACCCCGGGTGAAGCTCACTAATGCAGATCGCCAAATCGCCATTTGCTTGAGCGACGGAAAATGTTTAGTTCGGAAGAAACGGGACAAAACCCGTGATCAATATTTAAATGAAAAGAAACAAAAAACACAGAGCGAAGTGTCTCCTCCAATCGGACACAAAACTGTCCCCGGGGATTAATTTATCTCCCAGCGATCAACAACCAACACACTGGCCAGTGAATATGATAGGAATGAGGCAAGAAGCTTCTCATTCCAGGAAATCACCACACGTCCACGCTCGGCAAAAACCCGCCAGGTCAGGTGATTGATCGACAACGATCGACAAACCGAACGAAACAAAACACACGCAAGAACAAACGATCGAAACGAGTAGCAGCGCGGTCGGGAATTCACTTGATTTGTAACTTCCTCCCGGCAGGTTTTGCGACTGGTCGCGGTTGTGACTTGTGTTTCCAGGCTTTTTTGTGTGCTGCCTCTTCGCTTCTCCGCGCAATGATTTTGACAAGTTGCTCCTAAAGGCCACACCCAACCCGGGGCTCTATGTCCGCCCGTCAGCCGCCCGGCGATACCGATCCCGGAGCGATCTCCGATCTGACATCAGCCATTTACCAAATTTAGTTTTCGCAAGAAATCACGTCCGAGATTGATCGTTCGGGATCGCTGACGCAGAGCCCCGTCCTGTCAGCGTATGGGAGGGCGCAGTGAAGCCCGGTAGCTACCCGAAGTCCGGCGGAATCGGTCGTGGCTGCGATCGTATCGTAGCAGCGAAGACAAATGTCAGTCACTGTGGACAGTTCGGAAAACTTGGTGACTTGGTAAGAATGCGGCTGGAGCGCGAGTCCGAGAGGGCGTGCGTGCAGGGCAGGTGGGAAGGAGGTGAAACAGAGAGAGAGAGAGTAATTAAGTCGTCTTTAGAGCAAATTAGCCTCAATTGCGTCCAGGAAAAAAAAGTGCACCTCCCTCCTCGCCCCCAGGGAGGAAAATTATCGGCACACTGAGATTTCACCGATTACGCGATCCAGCGAGACACGATCTCGCGCACGATCGATCGCGTGCGGGCCGGACCGGAGATCGGTTCCTGACACGGGGAGGAGTTTTTTTTTTGTTTCGCGCGCACCCTCCCGATGGAAACGGGCAATCAATGCGTGTCTCCGAGGGTGTCCGCGAGAAGCGATCGCCGCATCTGATGTTTATCGGCGCAAGTAGTTTAGCTCACGGTGCGTTTGCTTGCAGGTGTTTGGTTTCTTTTTTACATGCGGCTTGCTGGAGAGCTTTCTAGAAACGATAGGTATTTCCGAAGGTTAATGAGTATTACTTTGTTGCTCCAGCATGATCAGAAGTAATAAGGGTGATTAAACGATTAGGTTGGAATGAAACGCATACTTTAATATATTTGATTCGGCCCGATGGAAGTTTGACGTTGCTTTGGGTTACTTCAAAGCAATTGAATATTTTAATGCAAAATGCAAATGGCTCATTTTAACTGGCTAGGATATTTTACTGGTATAAGATGAAAATTGTCTAAAAGAATTATTTAAAGTAAAGTTACACAAATAAATTATATTACCTTCGTTTCATAATCTGAGTCGAATGTTGCTTGTAGAACTCTCAATCAGCCTTGAATTAGCTTTGAGCTGATAAAAGAGTCTATCAGTCGTAGTTAATTGAGATTGAAGAAACCCTGAGCACCTTTTTGATCATTCTTGTGTCGCTTGTTTGTTTCTAAAAACACTCCAAATTAAATGTTTATCGTGTGCTTTTCGGTGAAAGCCAGCAATGTTCGCTTTGCTTTTGCAATTAGTCATGCTAATCGCCTGACCACGACAGCCCATTCCACCACAGGCTCATAAATAGATCATTTCGCTTTATGACGCGTTTTGCTAGCCCCAGTAAACAGAAACCATTTTCCATGTTTTTTTTTCGTTTAAATAAAGCAATTTTTCTACTCCGCGAGTGCGATGAAAGTATGATCTTGAGCATCGCGAAAGCTTAACGCTTTCAAGCTCACTTTCCCGGTCTGGGTGGAGCAACACGGCAGCGGTCGGTGTGGAAGATAAAAGTGATTAAAAGGTCGCAGCATAAATCATCGTTCAGTGCCGTCCATCGGCGTCCGCTTTCTAGTGCTTAATCCATTATTTGTGCATGGGAACGGTGTCAAAAAGGGGTCCCGGGTGTGCCCGGAGATGAAGTTTACGATGAAAACAGGTGTGAAAAATGGCTCGTCGATGTAAATTAGGAGCTGCTTCCGTTGGGAGGTTAAGTGTGATTTACTTGAATTAAAAACACAACAAAAAGCACGAGGGTCTTGCTCTTAGATGTTCTTTATCCGAACATTCTTCGGCTAGTGGGACGAACTTGCCATTAAACGTGTCTGCATTTTATAGCACTAAAAAGTATTAACATGAGCCGTTTGTTTTTCGGTATGAATTAATCTAAATACAAACCGCAAGTGCGTCACAAAATAAAAAAACACATCACCAAACTTGTAGTAAGGCGCGAAGAAAGTGGAGTGACGTGTTTTCTTTTCTTTCTCCCCCTGCTTTACCGCTTCAACCCCTGTTCACGAACACATTTAATTAGCATAAACTCCCACGCGACGCAACGCACCAAAACGCACCAGGCTTACGTGGAACGCGGCGCGCAGTCGCGCTAGTCAAACAACATAAATTTTTCATGTACACTTTCTCTGCTCTTCCCCTCTACCGGGGATTTCTTCGTCTACCATTTCAATCCCCCTGCTTCCACCCGGTCCGGGAGGAAGTTGGCATCGCTTCCTGAACATCTTCCCGCCCTTTACCCGGCCCGTTCCCGGTGTTGAAAAAAGGAAACCAAGTTCCGTTGCCTAGTGCCTTGCGAAGGAGTACACGTGCTGAGGCCGCCGTCGCCACGAAAACACAATAGCAACATAAAAAAAAAACGCACGCACACAGCAACGCACACGTTAGGATCGGATGCTTATCGGTCGTAATGCGGAAGGTTTACTTTTATTTTTAATTTCCTCACCACGCGAGTTGAGCTCTTTCTCTCTCTCTCTTTCTTTCTCTTGTGCTGTTTTCTAATCGCTTCTCGATCTCATCCACATGGTAAAGATCGACCGATCGCGATTGCTGCACCTCTGATGAGGATAGGCTGTGAGTGTTTGTGTGGGTCTTAGCTAGATGAGATCATGCGCCCGTTAGATGTGAGAGACGGGCGATGGTCGGTTATCAGGTGCTTTCTAGCAGAGGGTATTATTTTGTATAAATCATGTACACCCTAGAACGCTTCACGTTGATATTTATCATTTAAGTCACGCAAACTAGCACCACTTGCAGGGTGATTGGTTTGTGATGATTTTATGAAAACATTTTATACATCAAGTCTAGCTATTAGTATGCTCCACCTTAACGCACGTTGCAACATGATTTAATGACATTTAGCGACGGCTTCGCGCAACAAGTCGCAACATTTGACCCGAGACACCCTGGCCTGGTGCGGTCGGCAAATTATCATAAATTCTCGAGAAAAAGGGAATAATCTAACAGCACACTGTGACAGCGTCGCGACAGTGACACCCTGTTTCCGCGTGTCGCCAGCCGCGAATATCAGCTGATGAGCGATTGACGACCACGGGAAAGGAAGCAAATGACAGTTTCACGTGAATTGATACGGTTCTGGAAGCGCTAGGACGAGGGTGGGATAACATTTTTTAATTTCCATTTACTTTGTTTTACTTCATGCTTTCGAGCTGGACACATTCAGTTTTTATAAAAGGCAAAATACTGATAAAAAACCGCATGTTTATGTTTTTGAAAACACCAAAAGTTTTATTCTTTTGGTTGTGGAAACGTTCATTACACACGCATTTATCTTTTTTTGGTACTTTTTACATCACGAATTTATAAATCATTTTCGATACAGCTAAATTTGTACGAAGTTTCAAACATTAACAGACAGATTTTTTTTGTTATCCTGTTGAAACCAGTATATCTGAAGAAAAATATCTATTTTAATGCCATAACTTTTGAACATTTACCATTTTGGTCTATTTTTTAAATATATCATTTAAATTTTTTAACCAATTGTTAAATTGAATCTAAAAGAATTTCTAGATATCGGATCGTTTTAGTTCCGGATTCAAACTAGAAACCTGTTCAAAATCAAATCGAGAATCGAACCCTCGATTGTGTCCCTAATGGGACACAAATCAGTCCATTTACTGATTACTCTATTGGAGGTTTCGTTTTGTGGAGTATTAAAACTCAATACAGTTACAGACCAATGAAAACAATTCATATGGAATTCAACATAACAAGTTTGTACATTTTTCGATTATTTAAAAAGAAACCCTGCGCCGTTTAACACTTTTCCATCCACTTTACCAGCCTCTGACAGGCTGTTTCGCAATATCGCAACACCTCTAAATCTCATCTCGTTGCATCAAGATGTGTCTTCCGCCGTAGCAGCGGGCAGAAGTAGCAAAACTGCAGCCGACGTCGGTCTCCACCCTATCTGGCGCTCACCATCGTAAAGTGTGCGGATTTCTACACAACACACGGAAAGCGACGGAGAGACGAGCAGTCGCTCAGATTAGTTACCAGTAGCTCGCTGCAGTAGTCGCGGCTGCAGTCGCTGGCGCATGCAGTGTACTATAATTGCAGCTCGCGTTATAGGTGTATCTGTACCTGTATGTGTGTGTGTGTGTGTTTATGAGGGCGTTTTGTGCGTTGTAAGTATTTTTTTTTTGCTCTTGTTGCTTCTTTCATTTGCGCCAGCTATCCGCTCCCATTGTTCTCCGGTCGAGACCGAGCCGAGCGTCTTGTTGTTGTTCCCACAGTCTAGATTTTTGCTTTTTTTTACGCCATGTCCGCGTTGTTGTTGGTGTGTTGTTGCCTCCCACTACCCGTTGCCTGATATGTCTGATAGTAATTTTCGCGGCAAGCGGACAGCGATGGCGGTTGTAACAGCTGATGATGATGATGATGATGCTTTTGCTGCAATCCGAGCGGTGTTTCGGCCCTCCAGCCGAGGTGCACCTGCAATTGCAGCAATGGTGGCGCATTTGTTCTCCCTTTTTTTCTCTCGCTCTGTGCGCGTTGCACTCCGCAACCGAGTTTAAACGCCTCCCGGTATATGGGAGAGTGTTTACGCGTAATTCGTCCGTTGCTAAATGTGTATTAACTTTAATGTGATTGCTGTTTTTCCTCCTAACGATCCAAGAAGGCGCTGATGATGGTGCGTCATTATCGAATGTTGCGCTGTCAGGTCGGTTCAGAGTCAGTTGCTCTAGCAACAAATGCTCAAACACCAAGATGGTTCGCATATCATTCTTTGCGACATCACAATTCGTTACTAAGCATGATTCATGTGTGGATAGCCGAAGAGACCTGCAAAAACAAATCCGAACAAAATCGACAAATCAAGCCGGGCCCTCCAGGCAGGAAGTGTTCGTAATTGAAATGCATCGCACGGGCGGAGATAAAATCTACCCGTGCCCTACATTTCGCCTCCAATCAGCCCCGTATCAAGCCTTCCCGACCGACTGGAAACGGTACTTTCTTTCTGAACAGCCCTTTTTCCAACCGGACAAGAATGATGGGGCGACAGCATAACCGGATGCTAAAAGAGATTAATGTGCACCCACACACCGGTACCGCAATCTCCCATCCCATCCTGCCTTCCTGCCATCGGGTGCTTCCACAGCACCGTGTGTCTGATGAATGAAAAATCAGCTCCTCCCAGCTAATCGATCGCTCTCCATAGCGCACCCGAGCCTTCGAGCTTGGCCACGAAAAATTAAACGAATAAAATTCTACTCCGCACCCACCTAACCTAGCACTTAGCTCGCTTCACCCGGGTTTGGGCAACAATATCATATACATAAAGTTTTTATTTCCCTCTTACGTGTGGAGTTCTTCCAGCGTAGCGGTAAGGAGGGTAGGAGATAAGAAAGCGGGGAACACAACACACTGCGATATGCGTACGCTGGGCACGCTTTCGTCCGGAAAATGTTTATTTCAATCACTGGCAGCTGATCGGCATACGTAAGTATAACCGACAGCCAGTCACCATGGAGGTCGGGGGCCCGAACTAGGGGTGTTGTGGGCTTGTTTTAGAATTTTGTGCATTAATAGCCTTCATTCAAGCTTTCCTGAATGTTCCCTTCAGACAGTTGAATAATAAAATCTACCGTTCTATAATCGAGATTTGAACTCAAAACTACGATCGTATCGGTTCCCGCACTTACTGATTGAGGTAATAGACCACGTCCCGATTGAGCTTTCTATTTGTGATCGGTATTGTATTGCAACCGAGTTTTATTAGATTGTCATCGATTTTAATACGAGCAGGAAAAAAACGTTCAGCTATTTCTGGTGGATTAACATACAAAAGTTATATACAATTTTAATAATGTTAATTTAAATAAGTCCCCCAACGTAACTAATGAACGTTAATCACGCGGCTCGCTGCGATCCATAAATTATGCTACATTGTATCGTTTCGAAAAGTCCAAGCTGCTCCCGAATACATGACCGCTTGTTTGCACGTTAGCGTGAACCCAATACAAAATGACATCGAAATTTATTATGTGTCAAAATATCGTCATACCTTCATGCCCATTGAGCTTCCGTCGGTTCTGGCGAATGCGTTTCGTTAGATGTTTCGGTTTGACCCTTTTGCTTCTCGCAATAAATTGCAATTTATTAAGGCGACACTCTATCGAGTGCTGATTTGCAACCGAAAGCAGCGGAACAGGCAATGCGTGGAACGATGCGCCCGCACAATGATTAAGCGCGCAAGCCTTTGCCGTTGGAGTTCGTACAGGAGAATGCGCAACAGAAGAAAAAAAACAACGTGCAAAAAAAACCCCTCTGATGGCGACGCAAACGCCGGTTCCAAAATCCGTATGATGGTAATTTTGCGTGCTTTTCATCGTTAATTATCACCACGGCGGTGACGGGTTTGCCCGTTTTCGGGCGGCTTTAGCGCACCGCGCGGGCGGGAAAGAAAGAAAACCCCAGGGCGAATCCCAACGCATGCGCCAATCATGCGCTCATCGCCCGGCCCGGCATCATGCGCCAAAGTGTGTGTTTTATGTGCATACCGCGCCCTTCGGAATACCAAAACAGGCCGCGGACTTTGGGCTCGCCGTTGGGGTGACACTTGGGTGACGGGTTTTTTTGTTGAAGTTGTCTTTTTTTCTTTTCTACCGATCATATGTGGCTTGTGCCGGTTGTTCGGTCCCCTGACGGAGGGGTGGGGAATTGCGGCGTCGGTAAATATTTTTATGTACTTTATTGCACAACAGCAGCGGGCGAAGGGAAAGCGAGCATAGCAAACGAAACCCACAGGGCGCCTTCTTAAGAATTGGAGGAAGTTCGAGCGTTGATCGATCGTTTGTGGACTTGCGCCTTCAGTGATCGTAAAATTAGCAGCTGTAAAAAAAATATTTATTTGCCCGGAAACA
>JXWZ01007541.1:0-14930 GCA_000956215.1 Anopheles farauti No. 4 | reverse complement strand
TTTTTAGATTGTTTTCATCTCTGACGCTTCGTTTGGGAGTGTGTGAGAGTTAAACGTATCCAGATGAAGTGTCCAAATCATCGAACCACGAACCAAGTCTAAATCTTTAAACGCAATTGTCTGAACTTGAAGCTTTCTGTTTTAAATTAGAACTAAACAAGAACTCGACTTGGTGTGAGCAAATTTTCCCTCCCATATACCTCTAATCGCATGGGTGTAGAATATTGATTGAAATTAGCTTCCAAGGCTTCTCGCCTCGTATCGAATATGAAGAAATTACCATTGAAATTTACACCTGCACCGAACAGGCCTTCATTTTCGCGGGTCGACCACACTCGACGCAAACGCAATTTGGTGCGAAAATTGGCCAACCGAACAAACGCACACCGCACACCGCACACCGCACACCGCACTTTTCAATAACAACGGAAAGGGTTAGCATACCGATCCGATATTAGAATTTTCCGCGTCGCGACTGTCGCGCCCGTTTGTTGTGTGGTATTACAATGGTAATGAAAATGCCACGCAAGCGTGGAAAGGGCAGGGGATTGGGAGGGGGGAGAGGCGGTAAGAAAATGAAATGATATTTTGCTTCCCCGACTCTCCCGGCTTTTCAATTCCATCCACTCCAGCCAACGTTGGGTTTTGTGCTCTGGTCACCGGGCGATGCGAATGGGGCGGTTTTGTAAAGTATTGATTTTCCACCGAAAAAACCTTTCGCACGCGTCGATCTGAAGCTTTTCTTCGTTTCCTCGGTGGCGGTGGCGTTGGCGGTTTACCTTCGCGAGGTTTCTTCGGATGAGAAAACGGAACCTTTCTCGGTGCCCGAAGTTTCACCTTCCACAAATGGGCCAGCAATTGCTGGACCGAATTATATTCCCAACCGAGCTTCGCTTTGTTTTTCTTGCTTTCTTGGAGTGGCTTGCAAAAATTTATAGCTGGCAACGTAGTCGCTTATTTGCTGGCTGAGGGAAACAAAACTAAAAAGTGAGCATGAACACACACACAACCATACAAAAAAACAATAAAAACGGAACGGAAAAGTGCAGCCCAGAAACGGCCACAAACTATTTTCCTCACATTCCACGGCGTTACACGGCGTAACACGTTTACGATATCTGCCTTTCTGTGCAATTTTCGGCGCGCAGGAGCGCGTGGTGCTTACAGTTGAAGATTTATTTAATTATATCACGTTCGACGACTGCTCGCCGTTATTTGCTGAGCTTGTACGATTTCGTTTGTTTTTTCGTTTTTCTCGGACCGTTTCGGGTTTTTTGTGTTTTATTTTTTTGCGAAGGTAAGCGATTTCTTTTTGCTAGGTTACCGACTCGAAGGAGAGCTAAAGAATCGTGCAGCCTTGTACTACTTTAACGCACGGGGCCAGCATGGAAGCGGAGGTGGCAGCGGATGAGAAAAACTTTCTTTTTTCGAACGTTCTTTTCAAGAGCCCTTGCTTGCTGGGATGTACATTTGTTTTTCGTTATGGAGGTTCCAAACGCACAAGCACACACACACACACACACACACACACACACACACACACACACACACACACACACACACACACACACACACACACACCTTTTCTTTTCGTTGTGCAACTCTTTTTTCTCGGGAAGATTTGCAGCCGTTTGAGGTGCAATAAGTTTCAGCTGATGAAATAAATATGGCCGTGCCGTGGAGGACGGAATGGTTGAAAAAAAATTGAAGAAAAGATGACTTTTTTCTCGCAAAAGATGGTTTTGATATTTTCAGGTCACAAATAAATCAAAATGTGGCAAGGTTTTATTAAAAAAAAAAGTTATCTAATGTCTCCAAAGCTTCAAAAATATCCATTAAACATCCAACGTTTGTAATCGAATTCGAATCAGTGCGTGATGGAAATTAAATAAAAACACGCCCACGAGTGATCATCTTTTCCAAATTTAGAAAACAAGACGTGACATTGTGTAGATTGGACATCTATTTACTGTTTTCCTTGTCGAGCAATTCGTCCGCATCGGTAAGGTAACTTGCTTTGCGATGAATAATTCTCACCATTTCGTTTTATCGCCCATTTTTATTAGATTTGGAGCTTTGGTAAAGCAAATTGAATTGAAGCGAGAACATTCATAGGCTGTTTGTACTTGTCGAGCTGAGGAATAACGATGGGTCTTCAGGAGTGTGAATATTTTAACTACGTGAAAAAAAGGGCCGATAAACAAATTGTACAAAGCACCAAGCGCCTCCATCGCCAAGATTTTTTAAAGATTTTTTGTTGTTGTATTTTTTTAAGTAAGAAATTCGTTTTAACTTTCAATAGTTATAATCTTCACATTCATAATCTTGTATCGACGCTAAAATACCCGAATATATCTCCCGATATGATCGCTTACCTGCACTCCAATCCATTTTCTATCGTAAAACACTGGGCGGCTCCATCAGTCCCGCGTAGGGATCAATTCATTTTCCATTCGCAAAGTAAAAAAAAAATACACGAAAACAAAACGATTCAACTGCCACATCCTCCACCGCCTGCCCCACGTTCTATTGTATTATTTTGACGAAATGATTGCGTCTTACTTCGATTTGCTACGTGCTCGGATTCCCGATGCCGTGGCACACCGGTGCGCGCATTTCCTTTCCATCTTTTTTTTTCTTCTGTGTGTTCGTGCTTGTTTTCTGTTGGCACGGTGCAAAGTGAAACGACAGCGAAGGTGAATCAAAATGTCGTTAAGGTTGTGGGTTCCGGCAACGCGTAACCGTTCCGCCTCACCGGTATCGGGGAAAAAAATTCGTCCCGAAAAGCCTGCGACGCTCCGTTTTTAATGCTTGGTGGTTTCCAGCTGGCCAGCAAACGTCCCGGACACGGACGAAAATCCACTGCTATTTTACCTCGGGCACGGAAAGGAAGGAAGAACCGCGTGTTGCTTTGTTTTCGGTCGTCCGACGCAATGAGTCCGGCTCACACGGGCGCACAAGGGAATCCGCAAATCGGAAGGTGTCAAAATCCGTGCTCGCCCGCCAACGCATCCACCATCCGCTGGATTGAAATCTTTTGATTTGATTTTTGGTGTTTTTGCATCATGTTGTGTGTGTTTCTTTTTTTTTTTGTTTCGTTGTATGGGTGTGTCTCCTCGCAGTCCTATTGTGCGCTGTTGCGTACGCCGCTCACGTCCAGCCGACGGAATCTATGCGGTGTTTCGGAGCGCGTTTTACACCGGGAAAGATCGCATCAGGATTTCGTAGATGCTTCGATTTCGTAGCTACTTTTGCAGCTAGCAACGTGCGCCCGGCCATGAATCGTTTATTTCGTACGACTATCGAACGTTTGACGCATTGCCAGCAGCGTGTAATCAAAGAGCGATTTCAATTCCCGCGGTAGACTAGAGGAATCTCTCTGGCGAAAGTCATAAAAGAAATGATCGGGAAATTATGGGTTTTTCGTCGATACCACCGCCGTGCCGAGATTGTTGGATTTGAAATATTGGCAGCTTGATGAAGGGAGAGAAAAAGCACAGAAAATGAATTCGAAGGCGAAAATTCGTTATTCGATAGAAAGTAAAAAATAATTTTTCTATTCTCTGGTACTTTTAAACGGGGTTTATGTGTTTTAATAAAATTAATTACATCAAACAGTTTCACACGAGCACACTCTTCTAGGAAAGCTTTATTGCGTTAATTTCCAAGAAAGTATCACTTTCATAATGTCGATAAAAATCATTTCCGGGAATTAATCACAGGCATCCGTTCCGTTCCGATGGATCATTTCATACACACAGGTGTGTGTGTGTGTGTGTGTGAAATCTTCCCCACATTGATAGGCGTTTGTCACCGATATCGTTCGACAGTCGTTTACTTTTTCCACTCCCATTCCAACGTCTCGCTCTCGTAAGGAGCGTGGAACCAACACATGTGGCACGTTATTCCCACATCAGCCCCGGGTAGCTCCCCATGTGGTTTAAACAGCAAATTTGAGCCAACGAAAACGGGAGTCCAGGAAGCATGAGCGTGAACCGGTGTGCCCTAATCAATTTCCGCCAATCCATCGCACGCGCTAAAGGTGAATATTTTACCGCGAGTGCAATGAACGGTGACGGGAGGCGGGGATGATGACGGGCTTTTCCACACACGGGATGGAGTTTTCATGTCGGTTCGATCTTCAATTTTCGAGCGCGGTATAATTCCACCGGTGAAAGCTTGGTACTGGGAAAACGAACGGCAACGACGCGGGACGCGAAACTGAAAAGTTGTGCCAGCGAAAACGCCGGAAAACACTTATTTGTGGTGAAGTTCCGGCGTATGTTTGGCTTTTCCCGTGCGCGGTGAACGGAGTTTCCCGAACAGTTTGTTATGAATTTCTGCGCTTCACAACGGTAAACACATAGTTTTTAGTGCAACTGCTTTGATGAGAAAACGATGATCGGGCAAAGTTAGCAAGACATCATGATCGAAAACTCGTTCTCGATAGTTGCTTTTGTGAGGTTTTCCCATGCTATTTTTAATTTATTTAAAAGAGCTTTTATCAAACAGAAAGTCGTTAAATCGATTTAATTATAAATCAATTCAACATTCAATATATTCAATTAATGCAAACGAGTTTTCATAGGGCCAAAAGTCTTTCGTTAAAAAAAATCGTTTAAGTTTTCGTAATAATTAATTTTAATAATTTGTTTAGGTCGATTCATTTGAAAATTAATTCGTAATTTAAAAAAAAAATAATTCAAGAAACTTTTCATAGTTCTTCAAGGGCCACTTAATTACTATTCACTAACTGTGATATTCAAGAAACTTTTCATTCTTTTTCAAGGGTCCCTTAATGACTCGTCACAAACTATGATATTCAAGAAACTTTTAATTGTTTCTCAAGTGTCATTAAGTGACTCGTCAAAGGATTATGAATAACCCTTTTTTTTCTAATAAATTGTAGGAAATTAATTTACCACTCAGTAAGTTTAGTTTTACGAAAGAGATTCCATTTTGAAACTCCTCAATTGCGTGAAACTATGTTTAGGATTGTAGGTTACTCGAGAAAAATTGTATAAATTTCATCGTATTTGACCTGATTTTTTTATTAATCATTTTACTATTTTTAATTTGGTTGTCGTGTTAAATCACAACATAACGCTCGAGATAAGTGATAGTAGACTTTAACTAATAACAAAACTATTTTCTTGTTTGCGTTTATAACTAAAACTTTGGTGATTAAAATATTTAAAATATCTTAATTATTGTCTGAACTGTCTTGAAATTCATAAACGATATTATTGAAGCAAAACACATTTTACGTGCGAACGAAATAATTCACCCAAAGCCGCTAGTGTGTTTTCTTTAAAAGACCCAACCCCGATTGTGGCATCGATTTTCGCAATATTTATAGCCGAGGCTTTTCCGGCAAGACGGAAGCGATAATGAAATTCTCTTCCCATCGTACCGCTGAAAACGAAGATCGAGCAAGAAAGATAATAAAGAGAGGAGAGAGAGTAAGAGGAAGATAAAGAGAGAGAGAGTGTGAGAAGAAATGCCCCCGCAGTGGCAAAACTTCCACTTCACGCTGTTTACCCGCGCTCACGCAAAAACCGGATGCCACCGGGTGGAGGGTGAAAATTCTATTTTTTCTCCCATCTTACCTTCAAGCGGTCCGGTGCCACCGTTATCTTCTCCATCTGCGGAGATGTGCCAGCGGGCTGTTAGTATCGGTATGCCGTTCCGCGGATGTGTTGGGCTTTTCCATTGGCCGGCTGATTATGTGCGCTCCGTGCGGTAGGTTCACATTTTTTTTTGTTGTCGATTGCAGCTCGGCCGAAAGGCACAGAACATCCGGTTTCCGCTTACGGAGGGAACCGGTGCGATAAGAGGAAATTCATTAACGGCTACTTTACGGGGTTTGGTTGTGCCGTAGGGTTGCGGATGGACGGTAAGTGGTCACGTACGTTTGCTTAAGATCTTGATTAGCTGCAGCCAACCGGTCGCTGCAATTGAATCACTATCCCAAGGATGATGGCTTGTGTTTGGTAAGAATGGTGCTTGAATTGAGCAGAAATTGAGCTGCAAAGAGTACAAATGTTTGTGAGGGTTGAGAGAAGCAGTGAGAGTCTCATCATCTCTTGAACAATTTCTTTTATAATGCCGGCAAGAAATTAGTACTGGTTTTAGTACCGATGAAGCACAAGCAAACATTTAAATCACGAGTGATGGCCTTCATAAAATTATACCTTTACGATATGTTCCAAGCAAACGCCACAAGGCAAACTTTGAGCCTCGACGCAAAACCCGCTAATTATACGCCCCGTTTCCAATTCCAATTTCTGATTCCAAGCCATCCGCCACCGCCAAGGAGACTGATTTTTCCAGGTGTGTGTTTGTGTGTGCGTGTGTGTGTGTGCGATTTAGACGGTGAGAGCAACACTCAAACAACGGCCTTAATGTCCTTCCGGTGGCCCGGTGGGATTTAAGAAATTCAACGATTCCTTCACACGGACCTTTGCGATGCTTTGTGAGCCGAAACGGCCGTCGCCAGCGTCGTAAGAATCGTTACCGGGCGAGGTCCTTGCCCTGCTTGAGTCAATTTCATTTCAACGACCACGGCAAACGGTCGTGTGAACGCGTAATAAAGTGAAACGTTGCGTAAAACTGGAGCACGTTCATCACTGTTCTAGGGCTTTTTTTTAAACCTGTGTTTTTCCTTTGCACCCTGGCGCTTTTCTCCCCTTCCGGAACAAACACCCCGGCCGAGAGGACAATTTGTTTAAATAAAGCGAATATCATTCAGCCTAATGAGTGGACAAAAATATGGCCGCCCTGTTGTTTGTCGCACCGTTTGAAGCAGCTGGAGCACAAATCTATTAAAAGAAACTCGATCTCGAATGAAAGCAATTGCAACGCGTTAAACTGTCCGAAAGGTTTTTAGTGCACAGTTTGGGCCTCACATAACAGCGCGTTCATCGGCCGTGTCGTCAACGATCAACGGTGATCCCGCGAATCGTGTCGTTAGAAACAACCGTCGAAAATAAGTAACTGCTTGAGTTTTGCAACAAATAATCCCATCACACTCGTCCCATCGCCATTGTCCCATCATAGCTGCATGCGGCAGAACACGAAAGTGCGACCGATAGAACAAACACCCGGGCGAGTGCACTGCAGTGCGCGCGAATGAATGAAATTTTTAATGAAAATGAAAGACAAAGTTTTAATTGCTTTTTTTTTTCTTTTCCCATCTCCCATTGTGTCGCAGCTCGGTGGGGCTGCGGACGGTCGTGCGAGTGCTTTTACTGGATGGGATGGGTGGCTAAGAGGTGGTACCTCCCGGTGGGCGAACTGGCCGAACTCACCGGTGCTCCTAATGTGAATGTGTGAACAATTACTAAAGTTACTCTCGCGGTTCCGTTCCAGTGCCTGGTGCCATTTACGGACATTAGCTTGTTTGCGTACTTATAACCTATAACAGATTAATGACCTCTGAGGTGGGACGTTCGGCGCGGTGGGACAGTTTAGTTGTTCCAGGTCGCCGGAGTGCAGCAGAGTTTCACTGCGCACTCTGCACATCGGGTCAATGGCTACGTTGGCGAAGTTTGGTCGTGAACTTTATGATCATGTTTAATGAGCAGGCAGTTGAACTTCCGGCGAAAGAAAATTGACTTCGCTGTTGGGTGGTTTATGGTAATTTTGTTTCATTTACTCTTTTTAGTAAACTGTGAGCGATTTAAAAAAATCGATTTAAACAAGAGTTAAAGACAGGCTTTGAATAAAGAACAGAAAATTGAATGAAAAGTACCTAGCCAGAAATGGAAATAAATGGTCATAAGGTAAGCAAAGCGTTCGTTTCCACACCCGAAACACATCATCAATCACACTCGCGGTGGTATTTATCATACTAAACTCACCTCACCGCTCTATCTAGCGTAGTCTGAATCTCAAATGACTTTTATACCGGGCGCGCAAATGGTACACGGTTTGAAGGATAGCTCCCCGGTTTTTCGTTTCCACGATCGTTCGACCGAAGCTACCTAGCTTTGATGTTGTCATCGTTTCAAGCGTAATAAATTGATGCTCTACTAATGCTACCAACGGGGTAGCAACAGGGAATGTTATACAAACCGCACCAGTCGTTGCTGTCAAAGGCACCGCCGTGGATCTCTTTCATTGCCCGAGGGGCAATTGCTGCTCACCAGGATGCCATCGCGCTGATGAACTTGAAGTCTATCATTTCAGTTCTGATGTTACCGTGAAGGAGTATTTCTTGCCACAACGGGTGGTGGAAAAAAATGTAAGATTAGTTGATAAATCGAATTACGAACGACCATCGGGGCAGATGCTTGTAGAGAAGATCGATAATTTATCCCATTTTTTTGTATGATGCTTACTTTAAGGTAAAACAACATTTTAAACGCTGTATTTTATTTTAACTCCTATCAACACATGTCAAATAATTAACGAGCGATTGTTTTTAATTTATTTTCTACAACATAACGAATTTAAAATTTTAATTTTTTTAACACTGTTTAAAGCGTTAGGTTGAATTCTCACCATGTCACTTACGTCATTGTCAACTACGACCCGTGTTCGATCTTTGAACCTTGCGCAATAAACACAAAATGTCATTCAATATGCTCTTAAATAACAGTATTAAATAATTTGTACGATCCTTTTTGTTGTCCATTCCAAGCAAAACAGAGGCAAGAAACGGTTAGAAAATTGTTGTACCATTTTTGTCTCACTTTAAAGCATCAAACCAACAGTGCTCCTTGATGGATGGAGCATGTCTCGTAAGCATATCAACTAATGCACTCGGTACGTTTATTCACACACACACACACACACACATGCCCCGGTTGACAAATGCGCCACGGAGAGAAGGCGTCGAACGTAAGTGTCCTATTTTTCTGCTAGGGCGCGGCACCTAATGGAAGCAAATGCATCTCCGGCTGTAACAAACGAAGCGTGTTTGTTTGCTTGACGCACAAGACGGTATGGCTCCGATCTCGGTTTGGGCATGACTGGCTGTGTAAATACTCGCCTGCCCGCTTACTCAAACGCGCGCGCGACTTCTTCCCCATATTCGATGTGGTAGTCAACTTCGGTGAGCAGCTTTTTTTCCTCACACCTGAAAGGGTGGGCCTAGCTTACTCTCCACTCGTACCACCAGTAAGTGTGAGCTTAGCGTAATGCTTTTGCATGCGTTTCATTTTTTTTGTGGGTAAATTATTCGCCATGTTTTATGGCCCCAACTATGATACCTACGCTCCCGGTCGCGGCCGACTTAGTGGGCGAAAAAGTGCTCCCACGCGCCAGTAGCCTCATTAATCCACCCAAATGGAAGTCGTTAGAAGGTTGTTCCGCACGTTGTATGTGTTTTATTTTCCATTTCGCAGCCCGGCACGAACGGGCCGGTTCTCAGCAACAAGGCACGGATAATGAAAATGGATGCGAAAACGAGTTGGTCTTTGCATATTCGCTTCCCGGGCTTTCCCGAGGCAAACAGGACATACCAAAAAAAAAACCCCCATAAGTGTTCCAGTACGGCAAAATGAGGCCGTGTTTTGGAAAGGTGGGTCATGACGCGCAAATTCCCGAAGGGGTTTTACCTGTGGTTTACGCATCGGTCCAACCTGACTGCCGGTCCTCCCCAAAAAAAAGGGTGCACACATCCGGGCTAAATCATCGACACCGGATGACGGATGGGGCTTTGTGCTCCGGTCCGGGGCACACCGTTATACTAATCTTGCGGCGTTGGAATCCAGCTGAGATCCGCACGTTCCGTCGGATCCTTGCTAGCGGCCGGCTTCTAATGCACACCCGCGTAACGTGAGATTAGCTGAGCTGGTCGCTTTTTAATGGCGGGCGCTTTATGCGACGTATTTCATTATCGTACGAGCTGGGGCTCGAGGAAACTGGAACGCGCGCGGTGGCTTTTAAAATCCCTACCAAATCCGGCCACAATCGTGCACCATCTTGCCGGCCGACCCGGCCAACCCGGCCCATAATTGAAACCGACAACTTACCGGTGAAAAAGGGTACGCTTCCTTCGATTCGAAATTCCCACCAGGTGAAAAGAACTCACAGGCGATGCGTAAAATCCATCGAAATGCCTTCGCTAGCTCCGTTCATGTGTGTCTGTGTTGCAAACGTAGCAAAGATCGTAGCACCCGCTTGGCGATGGGGCGCGTCCTAGCTGTCAGGAAAAAGTGTCAGAGCGGTCGTGTCATGAAGATTCCGCATCAGTCCTGTGTATGTGTGTGTGTGAGTGCGGTTGTTTGGGTCATGTGGTCACGGATTCCTGCTGGAAAGGATTCTTTTTTTTTTTCAATTTTCCAACTCATTGAACCATTGCGTAGCGTGTGGGAGCGTGTCCATGCATTCCATGCCGGCTGCGGCTGAGCAAGGAGCATAACACAACACGGCGAAACGTTCCCGAAAACCCCGCCTCCGGGTTGCGCCCCCAGGAAAGATGTACGAGCGGTGTGCTTCTGGGAGCTGGGAAGCTGGTTGGATGATGTGATAAATTTTCACTCCTACCCTCCTACCACACCGAGACTTCCTCGCGCGAGGATGACACGACACGCAGGGACTCGGATTCCAACAGACACACTTGGGACACGACCCGCATCTGCACAGGGGTCTGTCACACCTTGGCTGCGGTGCGCTTGATTGGATTTTGCGTCGGTGCGAGATCTCACAGTGGGACTTCCCCCGTACGAGGCGGTCGAGATACGTCCAAAGTTTCCTTGCATGTTCTGTATGTTTTTTTTTTCCACCTCCTTTTTTACTTTTGCCGACTGAGGATTCCGGACCCTGGAATGGTCCGGGGTGTTGCGTGTTGTTGTACCGGTCCTAATGAGATTCCTTCGTAATTGTCCTCCAGGAGGCTAATGCCAGGTGCGAACGGTGGTGGAAACGTTATCCAACCGGGAGGGATTTGTTAGCAGCACCGGTGTGCGACGTGTCCGTAGCGCGGAGAGTTCGAATGAAGTTGCCGATTTTAGTGGTAGGTAGTCCGTGGAGAGATAAATAATCATAGGAATATTGTTTACGAGGATGAGGTGTTCATGAAGGACGCATTAATGATGTAGAAGAACATTATTTGGCTATCGGGTGAGCTGTTGCTCAACAGGCTGCAGCAGTGTTTACGGGTAGAAAAGTTTCAAGATATTTGTTTTGCTTTGTCATTTGATATAACATACCGTGTATAATTTTTACTTACGACACTAGCTGAAACATGAAACAATATATTCGAACCACAAACAATAAATGATCCGTTTCTCTACATTATTTTTTTTATTTTTTATTAGTTGCTTTTTCATTCTCAAAATTACAGTTTAATAATGAATAAATCGCTTCCCCTTACATGATTTTGTTCTTTTCCACCAGATGGCTCCACTAGTCACTTGTACTCAAAGATGACAGATTGATAAAAAAGTAAAAAATCTGTAAATGGTTTTACTGTTCTCCAGCAGATTTGTTTGTTGGTTTTGTTTTGTTTGTTCTCCACCAGATGGCTCTACTAGTCGTTTGAACTCAAAGATGACAGCTTTTCAACGTAAACACTCGTGAAATGATTGCTGCGATTCAATTATGCTGCGAAAATGAGATGAAAATATATGAGAAGCCTTTATAAATCTAGCTCACCCTCACTCACCCCTAATTGCAAACACAATTTCCGGCATAATGTTAATTAAAATATGCGCACCTGCCGATTACGATCGCAGCACAGACTTCAAGTCACTTCCTTAACAAATTAAATTTGCGTTGTTTTCATAAAGTATCAAGCCTCAAGATCTCGAGCATCCGAAAACCCGCAACTCGAAGTGTCTCTTCACGGTTGCGTGAAAACTTTCTTCATATCACCGCACGCCCATGTGAAAGTTGTTCGGTTTTGGGGTAGGTACCGGAGCAGCAAGTAGTTTTCTCCGCGACATCCGCCACCGTGCGACCGAGGGCGATAAGGCATGAGCATGAGTTCGAGGCTTAAAAACTTTTCCTCCCGCTGCCAAGGATATTGTTGATCCTGCTGAAAGGATGATATTGTGCTTGTGTAACACACAAATGGATGGATGCAGCTTGCACGGAAAGTACCGAACGCACGATTTGCATGTGTTGGCTCGTCGGTGAAACTTTCCCACCGAAAGCAACTCACGAGGCTTCTTCACTGTGTAGTAGCGGAGAGAAGGAAGGTGGCAATAATTTCCTTCCACGGGACGGGTGTGTTAAACATATTCATCCAAACGACGGGCCGTTTTCGACGAAAACAAACTTATTCCATCTCATGAAAATTAATTTGCAAATTAACACCTTCATTACAGACACCGATGAGGTGGCCAGCTGCTCATTCCTGGCCAGTTTGAAGGGAAACGCTAACGCTTTCGGAAGCGTTCTGGTACGCATACTTTTTTTTTCTCACCGGAAAAGTTACGTAAAAGAGGAGGGATGTATTTATATGCCCAGGCTAGGTACAGTGAGTTTGTTTTCGCGGGAGGGTCAAATTTGGGGAAAATATTCTAACTAATAAACTTCGCCATTTGTATACACTTCGTTCGCGTTACGCAGCCGGTGTCACGTTTGTGACGATGGGTGAACACCCTCTGTTCCATTTGTTTCCAGAGAGCGTAAAACAAAGGCACAAGGTGTGAATTTTATCGATCGGAAGAAAAAAACACCACCACGCCAGCTGGTACTGAAGTCGCGTGGTAGAAATTTTCCTCCCCATCATCGTTATCGATCGGTTTATTGAAGTAGAAAATTTTGTGGATGAAAAAATCCCCTTCCCCCGTTCTCGGAGAGAGGCCAAGTAACAGCAAACATATACACGAAAAAATCCTACACTTGTCTGGTACGTTTCAGTTCAGCTGCGTGCTTGTAACCATAAACGTAGCACGTTGTTTATGGTGCCCAGTAAAACTCCTAATTGATTCCGTTGATGGTGATGATGACGGAGTGAGCGGTGTGTGGCTTTTTGTAAAAAATATTACATTCCTAACCACCGCTGACGTGCAAGGGGAGGTTTAGTAGCCTTCTGCGCTGGTCGGCACTAAAAAATTTTATCAAAAAATCTTTATTTATTAGGGAATGTTTTATTGGTGGTTATCAAAAATAAAAAAAACTAGAACGGACGGGAGGCTTAGACGAACGATATGATTAAATTAAAATGTACACGAAGTGGAAGATAGTCGTTAAAATAGTAACATTAGTAGTAATGTTCGTTTGATCGTTCGGATGAGCTATTTTATTTTTGGGACTTAGATTTTTATTACTCCAGTGTTTATAAGCAACTATTGGAACAAGTTGGAGAAAAAAAAGGCAAAAATGCTACTACCACATGCGTGTTCACAGTTTGCTACTAGATGGCGCAGTACGCGCTGGTTCGTTTTGACACAATGGAAACGTCAAAAGTCTCTAACAGATCATTACCTAGGAAACGCTTTGTTTTGATTCTTCTCTGATGCAATTATATTTTAATTGAGCCTGAGGAAAATAAATCGCTTAAAATTCGAGGAAATTACATAAGACTGATACCTTTTATTCAGGCTTGGTATAGATTTTGTCAAATAATACATTGTTATAATTTGGATTCTGTTTTCTACAGGTCGCGTTCCAAACTACCAGACGTCGTATAATAACTTTGACGAAAAACATCATTACCTTGTGACACCAAGCTCCTTTCCGTTCGCTTTCCAGTCATAATTGTCATAATTCTCTTCGCACAAAACGACAGCAACATGAACGTTCATTCCAGGTAGAAAAGCGGTACGATACTAATGGCAACTAAGAGTTAATAAGTTAGGAAAGAAAACATTTACAATGATGCAGCAGCAGCAAGCAAGGATGCCGCACTGTTTGCGCTCACCCGATACGTGCTCATTAAAATATGCACCATTTCAAATCGCGTGAAAGAGAGAATGCAGCTGTCGGGTGCGCTAAATGCAGCCGCACTAGTTGCATTTTGCAAAATATGAAAAAAAAAAACAAAAAATCAAAATGCTTACTCTGCTGTTATGAAAGCAGCAGCTAAATGAGAGTAATCATTTTATTTTGTAGCAAAAAAAAAAAGACACACACATACACCAGTGCTATCGCACCACACGCTGCTGTTTTAGCACAATAACTGCAGCGGTGGGCATTGCGTATAAAAGGGATAAAAAAAGTTATGTACCGCGAAGCGAAATTCCATTCACGAACCTATCCCAAAGAGGGTTCCCCTGTGGTGAAAGCTTTTCCACGCACCGCACAAATACACACACAGCTTTCAAGCAGGAAAGTTTTCCCTTTGCCCTTAACTTCTTTCCGGGCGCATGAGCTCGTGCATGGTTTTGCGTTCAGGCGGCGGAAAAACTTATTAAAATGTAGGAAATGCAGCAGGATGATGAAATTTGCATTTTTAATTCCATTCCGTGTTTTTTTTTCTCCATACCGTCCCTCCCGCGGGAAGCTGCAGTGAAGGAAATTAAAATGCATCGTTAGTTGTCGATCCGTGTGTCGACTGTGGGCGTGCGTATGATCGAGGAAATGATCGTCACAAAGTTCCACGGCAGCCAAGTGTCAGCTACGCTTCGGGCCCGTTTTCGGCCTACTTTGTTTAGGGAACGATGGGATGGAAACGTGGCTGCTTTTTTTTTTGTTGGTATTGCACTTTCTCCGTCTCGCAAAGCAAAAAAAAAATGAAAAAAATACTACCGCCCGTAGCAAATGTTTCGGGTAAACTTGGACCACCGCGCGTTTGAAGCAAGTTGTGAGTTTCATTTTTGTTTTGTTTTGCCCGTGTATATACTACCGGCACCGGCAGTGGCAATGAACTGCGGGTTGCGGCATAAGAAGAGAGCAAAAACCATTGCCGACCCATTTAGTGCGGAAAAACGAAATCGTCTCGATTCGTTTCATCTCCCGATTGGGGAGCTCGGTTTATCACGAGCAGAACGGTCCATTTTCTGGCCTGTGTACGAGTGTGTGTGTGTGTGTTT
>JXWZ01007540.1:0-12843 GCA_000956215.1 Anopheles farauti No. 4 | reverse complement strand
TAGACAGCACCGCTATCATTAACAGCAAATTATTCTCTTGCATTTGATAATTTCAAATTTTTTTTAGTTTTCTTTGATGCACAACAATGTTTTCCTATTTTTACAAAATTCTTCTATCAAATAGAAACATTTCTCATTTTGCCTAAACAGAGTATAATGTTCGGAAAACGTGTGCGTGCTAGTACAATGAATATCACACTAACGTGCGTCCACAAGCGCACCGAGCATAGACATCCATCAAGAACGCTGTATCGTACACCTGTACAGCTGTACAGTTTCACCAGTTGTAAAATGAGTTTAAACGGGCAGCAAAACTTTCATCATTAATCATCGTAATCGAATTAAAATTTGCTTCCCTATCACGGCTACCACAGCGGCAAGATACGGGAAAGGAAGATCTCACCGAACACCCTTTTCTGAAATTTAGTCAGACTGTTGGGCCACGGGTTCAGCATGCGATGTCACAGTTTTCCCTCGGTAGGCAAACTCAAGCGTGCTTTGAAACGGTCCCGAATTCTGTGAGCAAGTTTTATAATTAGACTTACTAGTGTCCCATAAACCGAGGTTTTCAGGGTACACGACTTTTTTTATGATCGTTTGAGAAGGAAAAGTCTTATTCAAATGCACTATAATAATTTTTGTCATTCGTGGCACAAGAATTTAATTTAAAATGGTTTTACAAAACTCTCTTTTTGTTCAAAATTTTGAGTCGCATGGAAATTTGTTTCACATAGCTTAACAATACAGAACAATACAAAAAATTCTATACTTTTTTTAAATTGCTTGTATTGCTCATTTTTTTTTTTGGAAACATTTTTCAATCAAGAAAAGAATTCTTTTTCGTTTTCCGCTTGAAATTTCTTTTCTTGGCAAAATCGTACACGTATTGTCGTACGTTCTCAATGCATCAATCAGTTCGCTTCACTTGCAAATATCTACCGTACAGGAAGCAAAGGCACCTCCATCACCACCGAAAACCGCGACGAAAGATAGTGAATGCATTTTTTAACTGTGAGCATTTTGTGAGTGCGTTGCCGATGCCTTCAACGTACGACAATGGTGTCCTACGCTCCTAGCCACAGCATCCCGTAAAGGCTCCAGGACATGAAACATCAACCCTCCCGTGGTGCGAAAGTAAACGCCGCAACGGCGCAAAGCAATAGCGCTCCTTCTAATAAGGAAGGAACCAAAATCAAATTGAACCGACCGGAAGATCAAAATCGCTTTACTCTACACTACTGCGCATCAACGTCGTGCTACCCATGCCTTAGTAGTTCGCATCATTTCTCAGCGTGTGTGCGGCCTTCGGGTTTCTCCCGTCCCTCGCCGCGTGGAAAAATGCGGAAGTAGCATGCGAGAATATTGTTGATTCAATTATTCGCTATTTTCCTCCAATTTCCTCTTTCATCATGGCGCTGCCAAAGAGCGCGAGCACTCGCGCTTGATCATGAAAGACGTTCGCTCGCGGGCATCGCGAAACAGGAAGTTCCACCCAAACCGATTGTGAAAACGGTTTCGGGTAGGTTTCTTCTTCCCCACGCGCTCCAGCGGAAGGCGGCTTCTACCGCTGGAAAGAATTCCTATCAAAAGGTTTCGTCTACGTCGTTGGAGACTTTTTTTTGTTGTTGCTGCCTTTGTTGGTGTACGATGTGACGTCGCTGACTGGTATGGCATTCAATTGTAGTCAAACATCCGGGCGAACGTCTTCCGTTGCGTTGCAAGTGGATGCAAATAGTGCAAAATTTCATCACAACACCACTACTGCTGCTTGCGCTCCGATGATGGCTACCGATGGCTTCTAGTCTAGCGGAGGGTTCAGTGGCAAAAATAAAAACAAATGACAAGAAACATGATTGCTACGTCCTATCATGTATCCGCGCTTGCACAATCGATTGGTAGCATAAGGTAACCGAGATGTCGCCTCCTGAAGCACTAGGGGAAGCTAACCCAATTTCCTAAGTTTTCGCACATCACGCCTTAGTAAAAGTTAGTAAATGCTTTTACTCCCATTAAATTATCACAAATTTTGGTGTTTGAAGCATACTCACCGGGCAAGCTGTTCGTCTCATGATTCAGTCTCATGGATGAATAAATTTCCTAGCTTTACCATCCACAGAGACCGTTATTATGGGGAGTATCTACTAGTTAACAGCTGCCAAAATTATGTTTTTATTTTTAGTTCCTGAGCGTGAAACCATGATAGAGGAGATCAAACGCCGGACAAATCGCCACAATTACGAGCAGACTGTAACAATATTTTGTTCAAGCTTCTGTTGCGATAGAGGTTAAATGCTCCTGCGGGGAATGCCCAAGGGAGGCACATTAACTGATGAAATAGCTGCTGGTAGGGCTCCAAACACAACCAACATTGCCAATATCTGTGTTTGAGACGTACGAAGAAAGAATGGTTTCGTCAAAGGGACTATTTTTTATGTTCTTAGCATTTCTTTCATCTGTTCCCCGTATGTGTGAGCGATTCCCGTGGGGAATCATTTGAGTTTTTCTACGTCCATCGCTGCTCCAGCCAGCGCTCGACCATAACCCGTGCACTATTATGCAACGACGGTTAGAAAGGATTGAATGTGTTTTGCTTGCCATTCTGCCCCATCTCTCTCTCTCTCTCACTTTCTCTCTGTCACTTCGTCGTTCATCAACACCAGCTAATCGTTAAATCATGACACGCTTAATAGGTCGCAACTGTTACCCGAAAGAAAATTCGGAGTGTCAACACATTCGGTGGGAAATTCGATACAGTTGCCACCACGGCGGACGATTAGCAGGGTAGAATCATTTACGTGTGCGGGACAGAAAAACTGGGTTAAACGTTTTGATGAGGATAATTTCCCATCCGCTAGCAAAACGATCATTATTCAACACATCCGTGTGTTTTGAGTTATTTTAGGCCTTTTTTTATGTTTTAGTTGTTTTCATGCTGTTGGTTAAATTTGAAAGGATTTATAGAATTTAATTTCATTCAAAAAACCATTTTGATGTTCCACTCTTTTTTTTTGTTATCCATGTATATTAGTAATATCACCATAAAACATCTGTCCAGAAGGAAACTAATTACCTTTTATTATTTCGTTTCAGGTACGTAAAAAGCGTTCAACAGCCGAGCAACTATTTTAATGAAGATTCATACTCCACGCAAGTACCACTGCTCCAATCCTGTTCAATCAGTGTTCACCGGCAGTGGCAGTGTTTTTATTATCGAGCGCAAAATCCCTGCCCGTACTTAACTCAATCAAACTGCCCCGATCAGATTATGGCAATGCAGCAGCAGCTGCAGCAATAGCACAAAAACTTAAATCTCAAATGCAGTTTTGCAAATCCCAAGCACCTCCTCACGCCGCGTCTGCCGTTGCTCTTTTCCACCAAACGGACGTAAACAATTCATTAGCATAATCACGTCCACTAACGCGTTCCCGATGGCGCCGGATATCCACTTTTCCTCTCGGTGCGGGTGCGTTATTATTAGAGAAAAATAAATTTATGACCACGCGGGGTAGCTCCGGCCACCGGCCGGATTAAAGTGAACCACCACCCTCGGTCAGGGCAAACGTTGGAGTTAATTAGTGTGGTGCCGTCGCGTGATAGTTTGCAAATGGGAAGATTGCCTGCATTTGCACCGCTCGAGCGGCCGCTAATGCAATTTGTGGTGGGGAAAAATGTTCGCATTACGTTGCTCAAGTGCTCAAGTGTTGACCGTCTGAGTTGAGTTTTGCATTTTTGCATATAGCACTGGTTCTTTGAGTTTTTTTTATCACACTGACGCACATCTGGGCGAGTCTGTGTTGTTCCACAGCATCAGCTACGGTGCACTGTTTTTTTTATCGATCGGCGGTTACGCGCTCAATACCGCTTAATGAAAAAGAAATAACCACGTAAACACCATGCAATGGGACGTACAAAACAGGATCCACTTGGGGTTGAACTGGATTTGCATTTCATTTTTTTTATGAAGTAATCTAGTTCAACGGATGCAAACTGGATGTCTCTTGTTGTCTTATGCGCTCAAGTTGGACTTCAAGCACAAACTTCTGATTCTTTTCAGCCCCATCGGTAGCGGTCCTCAACTATTTGTTTGTCACTTCCGCGTGACCAACGCAACCAGGACAGGAAAAGCCAACCAATAAAATTCCCGTCCACTTCTACATTCCCGTCGAAACAGCAGCAAAAGAACAGGAACGTTGTGCTCCAACAAATGCTGCTAAAAACCCACGCCACTCTTCGGCCCGCTGATAGCTTCCAGACACACGTCACCGGTAGCGACGCCGGAGTCATGATATGACGTGCAGTTGGTGGCGCAAACGTGCGTTTCCGATCCGCCTGCTCGTGCTTTGTTTTGCCTAGCATCTGCAGACCATCCAATAAGGGCAGTAACACGATGCTACAATTTTTATTGCATGATCACATATTTATTCTGCAGGGCAAACCAGGTTTTCCCTTTCCTGGCAACTGCCAGCGATGTGCCCGCGCTGTGGATGCTGGATGCAGTCCGTGGCAGTGGTAGCGGCAGAATAAAAACCTGACCCCTGGTGAAGTCAGCAAATCTACGGCCGGTATTGTTGCGCCCCGAGTGCACGAGAGCGCACATGGAACGCAGAATGTGGGGAAATGTTCCGACCAGCTTATGGTGTTTTCGCACACGGTATGTGTACGTGTGTTTTTTTCTTTTTTTACGCACACCAGTTTCATGTTGGCGTGTGCGCTGATACGTACGCCATAGTGTTAGCCATTGCAAACAACACGAGGTGCAGTGCATCTCAGAACGCACAGAATGGCACCTCCCGGTGCACACACTGCCGACACGGTATCGACTGTCTGGCGCGATTGGTATCCGGGGTGTAGATTACCTTTCAGATCTGTCAACACCCGCTCCACACCTGAGCATGGTTCCGTGCGTTGTACGGGAGGGCTTGAGGGTATGCTGTTGAGGTTTAACGAGGCGTAGTGAAGGACGAACGTTGTTATGTTCCCGGCATTTGTCATACGGTACGGTTGGCCTGCCAGTTGTGGCTATTGAAGTAGGAACATCTACCCCGTCTTTTTTTTTGCTCTTTATGTTCTGCGACTCTGGTGCGGTAAGCTTTCAGTTAAGTAGCAAAGTTTAGATGTGTGGCCTCAGAAAATGTGTACCTTGTTCTTGGTCAACAACATCGCAGGATCAAATGTCCTGGTATTTGGTGAACTAGGTGAAACTTTGTATGGTAACAGGGGTCGGTTCTGGTCAGCAAACCACGTGGAGCAGGTGATGCAGTAAGTGCAACTTACAAGAAATGATACTAACAGCTTTAAAGTACACGAAGCCATATTTTATGGCCTCAGTGTTTGCTATGATTTGATGCCTAGCTTTCTTATTATTGTCTAGCAAAATTTAAAAAATTATCTAAGAACACCGTTTCTGCAGATAGCGCACTTAAACTTCGCTTCTTTATTGTTTAATGTATTCAAATTATACCCACAACGTTGCTTATTAATAATCATTGGTTTTATAAATCGAAACGGAAGAAGTTTAATTTTCAACTTCAACATTTGCCTGTTACAGTGGATTGAGCGTTAATTCGCCAACCGTGGATGTGTTTTCATTACGTCGACCATCGATGGAAACCAATAAATGTAACCATTGTGGGCGAAGTCAAGGATGTAATGTTTGTTTGCAAAGCCATTCCCCACATCCACAATGCAAAATAATTTCAACCGGGTGGTCATACCGGACGGTTTTGGCGTGCCATAGCTAAAATATTTTTGAGGTGTGTCGTAAACCAAGCCCCCAAGAAATGCCCTACCAGCGCATACTATTGGCGCACATTTCGCTCATACGATTGCTGGCATGGGTTAAAAGCATCGGGCACGCACGGTACGAAAACATAAAAACATAGCCACGGTAGTTTGTGGATCGTTTGTACGCTCGTAAAACTGGACCGCCACCGCCAATTTCTTCGCTGTTTTTGGTCGCTTTTGACTTTTTGTACCGCTTCGCTTTCGAAACTTCTTTCGCACGATGGGATCTTGCTCGGCTACGCCCTTTACGCGGATGATTGTTGTAGCGTGGCCTGCTGTTTGTCTTCCCGAAGACAGGAGGTTGGCATGGTTCATTGCGTTCCGTTTGCAAGCTCTCTTTTGCCAGCATCGAATTCTTCCTTCCGGCGATGGTTCTGTGCCGGTTGCTTTTTTTTTCTCGTTTTTGTTTTTCGTTTGCTCCAACTCTCGGCGCACCGTGTGTAATTAGCTGGTGATTATTTTGTGTGTTTTACAAAATACACACACACACACACTTTCAGGCAGTCTTTCACCCTCCAGCGTCTCCGTCTGCGGCTCAATAAACGAGCCGGGAAATTGATGATAGCGTACGACCGACAACAACGACCGCACCCGGGAAAAGCTGGTAGCCGAGTCAAAAAAAAGCCACAACCCCTCAATAATGCCACAAGAGCTCCACCCGGCCAAGGGTCGTGTCCATCAAGAGGCTCTCTCGGCACGAAGCAGGGTTATGCTTTGCGATGGCAAATTTCGCATAGCAATATGCAGTAGTTGTTGCGAAAGGAAATTAGTTGGGTCAAATTAAAACCCACGACCCGTGACCAACCTCGTATCCGTTCACTCTTATCTTCGATATGATGCACTCGAAAGAATAGTGGGATTTTTCAGCTTCCACAAGCATGCGAGTTGTGTTGGATATTTGTTTTTCTTTATACGCTAACTTCTTCTCTTTTTACATTCCATTCCATTCATTTATAATTACCAAAACTTATACAAAATGTGATAAATAGGTGTTTCTAATTTTTATTTTTTGAAAACACTCTTCTTATACGCAGTGAATTTTTTTCCACCCCTAGTATGCTCCACCAAACCAAAAGCAAATCAGTAAATAAAGTGCCAGAAACTCATTACTAATAAAAAGTAATCGAAAAAGGAAAAGAAAAAAATATTTATTCATATATACGTTGCCAACAAAGGTGCATTCGTTTGATTATTTCCAAATTTTTGGCCCATACTTTTGGCTACTCAAAGACCAGACCCGATATCCAAAAACCGTTTCGCAACTTTTATTGAAAACTCTGGCGTGGAAAACCTAACCTACCGTGCGTCATAAAACATACATCAATAGTTTCTGCGTGTGCATGTTGCATTCCGAGTAATAATTTTCGCCACCAGCGCTCTCACACTCCTTTAAGCGCCACTAACACTTTTCACCGATGCTTTCAACCAAATGGATTATCAAACCAGCGTTCGGTGTACCCTAAACCGTGCGCAACCAGTTTTCTTCGCCTTTTTCGAGTTGTGTAACTATGCGTTGCACATACATTTTTCGCATCTGCAAATGGTTTTTCTGCTTTTTTTCGTCTTTTTTGTTGTTCGGGTGCCTTTCCGTGGCATCACTTTACACACAAAAATATGCCCCGCCGTTGGTAATATGGTGAAGCTGAAAGTCGTTTCGTTTAGTGCATTTTTTATCGCTGGCCTGCTTTTCACCGTATTTATATCCTGCAGCAAAACCTTACCCTCCCTCTCTGTCCCTCCGTCAGCATTGCGTTTGCGATTTGGTCCTGCTTTGGTCCGCTGCTCTATGGTGGGTTTGGCCCGAGCTGTTAATCGAGATTGCAGATGATTAGTGTAGGTGTAGGCTGGCTAGGCTCCGATAGTGTCGGCTGCCAAATTGCCTAACGCCTTCTCCGCGTGTGGGTGTTGGAAGTTTGGCTGCACCGAAACGATAGCGACAATGTCGACGACGACAACGACAAACGTTTCAGAAAAATAGGCCTTGACTTCTTGTTTTTCTAGCTACCGAAATAGACGGACGATCCTTTTTTTTCCACGCTGTCCTACCCGATATCACCATCCGGTGAAGCTCGCCAGCCTGTCGACGAACGGATAGACTATTTTCAAAGTCCGTTTTTGCAACCAGCGCGCCGTGACTGCCTTCCGGGAAATATTTACGTCCGTGCGTTCCGAAGGAAACGCGATTGTGCGTACATGCTACGCTGCTTCTTCCTTGCTGCTGGCTTCCTGTCAAACCAGCGCACTTGAGCAACGGTTACTATCCTCGACGGTTAGCTTTTCCGGGACGCCTTAGGCGCCGACCGGCTGAAGGCGCCTCGCAATCGTTCCATCGGCATGGGACGACCTTTCCCTTTCTCCGGGTATTAACGCGCGCCGGACTGTCGTCGACGATCGTTGCCATTTGTCTTGTTGCTTCTGGGAGTAATGTTGGACGGTGGTGTTTTTTTTTATCGTCGCACACTGCAGAAAACGGACCTTTTCTCTCCACCGATTGTACAGGAGATAAAACGGGAAACGCAAACCGCCAAAGTCTCAGCGAAGAGAAGCGTGCTTTTTTATTGGTGAAGTGCCACGGATTTTGGGTAAATCGATTCGCCAAAGCTCCTGTGGCAGCGAACCACTGCGATTTGCTTATGTTGCCTCAGGTCATCGATGATGGACGTCATCAGACTCATGTTGCGATTCTTTTTTTTTTTTGCAGTATGTAGGACACAGAAGGATAACAGTGTCGTTCGTTGTCGCGTTTTTACGCACCAGCACCATTCAACGACAGGATGTCACTTCAGTTGACCTGGCGAGAAAACTAGAGCAGAACACCAAACGGCTGGTTTCTGATCAAAGTTTGAAAAAAAACAGGCATCGCCATGTTTCAAAATGAAAACACATATTTGAAATTGCTTAAATTTTTCTACTTTTTTAAATTATTACACATAAATAAAGACAGCAACGTTATCGAAAGATAAAAATTTGAAGATAAATATTACAAGTTTAAGAAAGTCACCCTATGTGTTTTAGCTATTTCTAATCATTAAACGCTTGGTACATGTGCCGCGCTCTGATATAAAGAAAGTGGGTAGGAAATTGTTGAAAAGAAAGAAATGCTTTCTCCCTTTGGCTCACAAAAAATAGCGCGAGTGATTTCGGTTTTGCGCGACGGTCTGCTTTGCCTTCCTGATCTCACCGATCCAATCAGCGCCTTACCGACGGCTCGTACAATTGTGACCGATCGTCACCAGACCTTTCCCTAGCAAACTGTCGAAAGATCCCGTTGTAGCACGCAGCAAGCGAGCATTGCACTCCGACGGCCCGGGATTAAACATACCGACCAAATCAAGGAAGGGTGCAAGTGAAGTGCATCCAAATGATAAATCCATCAACACCCGAACCATTAGTGGCAATAATCTCGCACACTCGCTCCTTCCACCGAAAAAACGGAAAGGGAACGGCGGTTTGGTTTGGTGATGGATTTTCTTGACGTGTTTCACCGCTGGGTGGTGGAATTTCCACTACCAGACCCAACGTAAAATTTGTTACCAAGATGCATTTTACTACCGCGAACCCGACACGAAACGAGACGGAACCGGGGCACAACATCCGAAGCCGCTTGTGGTTTCAATATTTGTGTGTTGTCGCCCTGTTTGGGATGGGGTATTCTTGGGTGTCTATCACCTTCCTCGGTTATCGTCGATGCCGACAGGGAAACGTAAAACGTATGTCGTACCAAGACGAAACTCTTCACCTCACACCGATCGTAACTGGCAATGGGGAGATGAGGGTATTGCTGGTGCTAAAACCCAAAAAGGCCTGCAGCGTTTTTTTGAAGTACACACTTTCGTGTCGCAAGTAGAGTGTGGTAAAATTCTCCAAGCACAACAAGTTCAGCAAAAAGCAAGAAGGAAGAAATGTGCTTCGAATCGTTTCTCGCTGACGACTGGTGACATTCCGTTAATCTTGGGCGATAAAAGATAGGCTACTTGGCATGCCACCAAGACCTTCAAAGTATCGAATAGTAAAGAAACAACCTAAGCTTAGGCGCTCTTTTGCCATTAAACCTTCGATGTCTGTACTTGTGCCGGTCGGTAGACCTGGTGGACCCAGAAATAAAGCAGAAATCTTCAAGCCAAGAACCGAACCCTTGGCAGTGGGGGTCGAAAAAATGCTTTCGTTTTGAGCCAACGAAATGGAAATGTCTTGTTTCGAAAGGCTTACTGGGTAGTTGAAATGGAAAAAAATCGAGCACACAGCACGTTCCTCCCCAACGAGCGGGCGAAGGAGTTTTGGATATTTTTTTAAATCATTTTTCTCACCTTTCACAAGCGCCTGAAGCGCCAAGAACAACGAAACGTAAGTAAAAAGCAAACACTGATGGGATACCTAACGGGAAAACTTTCCGCTTATCACACCTTACACACACATACACCAACACACAGTATTTCCGCCGGTTGGGCTGTATGCAAACTAGTTCGTTTGCCATGCGATGGATAATCCTTAACGGCGCCGAACAAGCTCGGACTATCGATGGCAACGATCAGAAAGACTACGGGCGTTAGGTTCACTCCTGGAGGGTTTCCTGCGGTGGTGTTTGCTTTCTCGCCAATCGGCTTCCCCCCTCGAATAAGCCTACAGAGGAGGATTAACCCGGAAATCCAGTTTTATATCCCTTCCGCCGGTTTGGGCGAGAAGCGAGTTTTTCGATATGTTTAAGGAAAATTAATGAACATGAGCTTGGCCCATTTGAAAATGCCAGCTGTGTATTGTCGTTATCAGTTTTTTGGGAAATTAAAACAACGCCTGGTAAATAAGCCACTGGCAGGCAAAGGCAACCGGGCGAACGACAAACTTCGCTCGACTCGAGCGTACCGAGCCGGGAAGAACTTTTCCACTTTGGTGCATATTCATTTTTCAATTTTTCCAAAAATTATTCCCACCATTAAATTGTCTTTAGAGAACACACGCCGGTTCTTTGACACTCTTTTAGTCTTTTGGTCGGGCACACAAGGAAAATGTATGCGACAAGTTTTTCCTGTTGCGTTTCCATAAAGCCCTATCATCGTTTATGGGTCCTTGAAGTTTCACTTGCCGCTCGACGCCGACGGGTGATGTATGTTTATGATAATTGCATTCTCGCACTCCGTGGCATAATCAGGGTTGAAAAAGAGAGAGAGAGAGAGAAAGGGAAAAGTGAAGTGGAATAAAAACCTACGCGTCGTGGCCTAGACTTCCAGTGTCGGAAATCATTTTCTCCGCGGCCCAGGAATTTCCCATTTTTCTCAAACCCCTTGAACTGTGGTGCGGCCCAGATGGCCCTGCGCGGTGGGTGCATTGTGTACAAAGCACTCGAGAAACGACGCGGTGGCACCCGAAACGAAGGAAAATCGATGGGAACGGAAAATCGGAACGTGTAGCGCCTTCGCCTTCGGTGGCGATATAAACGGCATCCACTTGACGCTATCTTTGCCGGGATTTTATGTTTCGTTTGCTTTCGTACCGCTCGGCAAAATGCATGCGGAGAACCACCGCGATCGTTGGGAACCCATTTGGGGTGGAATGCAATCATCACCGTTCATCACAGCATAACCGCGTGCACATAAACTCCCGCAACCGTCGCAACGCGTCATTACCGACACCCGAGCCCAGCGCCAGTAAGTGGACAAAATTTTGGGGCCTTCGGGCGATTCGAGCGACTTTCGGTGTGATGATTGCATTTGTCATACATTTCAATGAAACCAATTGAAGAAGCGGTTTGTTTTGGGATCGCTTTCTCTGTGCGTTCGTACCGTTTTCTTTCGCCCCGTGACACATTTTAAGTGGAGCATGACTGTTTGGTGCGATGCGAAGACCGCGTAGACTGTGTGGACATGAAGTAAGTGAACTTAAATGATGGATGAATATAAAGATTGCTTCAATTGCCTTTTTCCACCTCTCCTTGTTATGGCGCTACCGTAAATACACGATTGGTGCGTTGATCGTTTGGATGCGATGTGCAATTTAGAATCTGTCGTCTCAGAACAGAAGATTGTGGGAAAGGAAATATTTTTCAATCATGTAAACAGGGTAAAGCAAGAGTTTGGATTGAAAATTTGACCTCGAGGAAACGTCCAATAAAAGCAAAGACATTGTTTCAATCATCTTCATTTCCAAATGGTACACAAATGCATTACCAAATTATCAGTTTAACGAGTGGGATGCTTCATAACCTAATCAGTGATAAAGCACATGTGGAACAAATATTCTCAAGTTTTTGTCATAAAAGATTTTGATTGTATTTTTTTTTAATCAAACCAAACATTATCACATTTGTCTGAACCAAACATTTATAAATCTACTGTAAATAGAAACTAATAATTAAAAATGCAGATCACGTGAATTGGGAATCATGTGCCACAAAAGAAGATAACACTAATGATGGTAGACTGGGTGAAACAATGTCCTTAACCCATCTTTTTTCATTGCCCTATTTTATTTCGTACATAAAAAAAACTTCGTTGTTACAGAGCTTTTGATTGTCCAGCAACGCTTGCAGGCACGTTTTAACGTACAGAAGTAGATCACTTGCAGAAGTAGCAAGATAGACTTCCTTTTCAACTAATGCTGCCTGGCGGGATCGTAAATCAAGGGCATAGTTGCACTACTGGCGATGATAGGTACGGCAAATCAGAACATTTTTTTTCGTAGCGTTCTTGGATATAATAAAAAAAAACTGTTGGAAAAAAATATTACACACAAAAAAACAACAGATGGAAAATCTTCCCGCTGCACGCTAACGACACAAGAACCCGAGTAGAGAAAGTTATGGTCGCATCTTCGCCGCGAACGTGCAGCAAAAGTGTCATTCCGAATAATTAGGACGTGCTGACAGACACAGCAGCAGCAGCAGCACCAGGCAGGACAACGTTGCGAAACAACGAACCGAAAGCGAATACTACTACCCATCCAATCAGGTGCCATTCGTTGGCACCAACACGCGGCTGCAGTGCACAAGTTATGGTCAGTTGCGATAAAATAGCAAAGTTATAACCATAGCCGCTCATCTTCATCAGCAGCGCGTGATACTAGCGC
>JXWZ01007538.1:0-22136 GCA_000956215.1 Anopheles farauti No. 4 | reverse complement strand
GTCCAGTTCAACCGAATGTTTGATACGGTATAGAACTACATCTAAGGGAAAATTGAAAAATAGAACACATTTTTAAATATTTATCCACTTATAATCTTATTTAATGTTCAATAAGGTTAGAACTTCCTCAGAACGATAAAATTATTTGATATCTATCATAAAATGATCAGCCTGGAGCGGTACATCAAAATAATGGTTTCATCATACAAAATTTATATTGTATTCTTGTAAAATTTCATAAATTATACACACCTTGGAAATCTATGAGCTGATCTTTTCCACTTGTCCTACGTATTCGATAATACCGCAACCACATGTTGGGCCGCGAATGTTCTGGAAGAAAATAACAAAATAATGTTTTAATTTAAAGTTATTGTTTTTATGTTTATCGTTTTAGTGTGTATGGTAAATACTTTCAAAACGATTAGCTTTTTCAGAAATTGTAACCAATCAGTCACGAATTTTATCAGACTGGGGCGGTACGTAGAGATCATCAAAAAAGCATCCGATCAATTATTGAAACCATCGAACTTAGGAATTTTGATCAACTTACCAACTATTAAATCACGAAGAGTGTATTGTATCCTTCATGAAATTCGTGCACCAGTATCTGAAGAAAAAAGAAAAAGCAATATTAGGTAACGAACATTCATACAATGATCATATCAATGAGAAACTCATTATCATTAAAGTTTCAGAATAAAAACGTATCAGCAGCACTATGCCTAAGACAGGGATAACTGATAAAATGGTAACATCATCGGAAACGGTGACATTCGAATATAACAATATGGATGCTGAAGAACCATAGATGCTTACCTATGCATTTTTGTTGATTATCCGGAAAAGGAAGCTTCCTCCAGAAGCAAAGGTTCACATGTTGGGATCTAAAGCACACACCATCTGTGGAACAATAAAAAAAAAATTAATTGTCAGTTTATGAATGTCATTTATTTATTCAAGCAAAATGATAAATGAAATTTATATTGAATTTGTCATTGACCTTATGGTGGGTAAAAAAGATGCACTTTCATACCCTGCAAAGTGCCAACTATTGTTCTGGTCACATTATCCTTTCGAAATGAAATACTCAGTTGGCTCCATTTCAAATGGTTTTTTATGTGACAGTTTCTTAAAACAAAGGTGCGACTCTTCTTACCTGTACTCAGGAATTTATTCCGATCTATGGCTTTCCGTTAAACTCCAGTGATCTGCAATAAAAATGTTTGTTTTAAAAAATTATGAACAGTATACACATTCATTCAAATTTTGAATTGATCCTATGTTTAAAAAAAATGTCGTAGCACCATGCGATGCAGAGCGACTCGTATTAAGTTCGAGGCTCCAAGATACCAGTGAATCTATTCTCTTGCCCATACGAATTTATTGCTTGGTCGAATTGAGGGTGGAAAAAGCGAAAACAATTCGTTGGGCGCAGAATAAATATTCTGATATGGAAAAATTAAACTTACCGTTAAACTATGACATGGTTTTGGGAAGATTCTCTGGTTGGATAGCGTACCGCAAAGTTGGGAAAATAATACTTTCCAATCCATCCACAGAATTCTGTAACGAGAACAAAATTGTCTTAAAAATCATAAAAAATAAACAAAATGGACTCATGCTTTGAATAGTGAAATATGTCGTAGCAGCATGCGATGCAGAGTGACTCGTACTGAGCTCGAGACTCCAAGATACCAGCGAACATATACTCTCGCCTAAATGAATTAATTGCTTAGTCGAATTGAGGGTGGAAAAAGCGAAAACAATTCGATGGGCGTAGAACAAAAGCAATGAAAACAATATATTGTTATATAACTTACCTTTAAACTTAATGAGATGATTACAGCATGCTCTTCTCCACAAATGACTGTCTTAGTAGGCATCGCACTGAAAATAAATTCCCCATGGCCAATATTGTACACCCGTTTCTTCACATCGTGCTAATCATCCCGCCCAACCCCAAAAAATTCTGAACAGTACACATAAAAAAGAACATAATACAAAAAGGCCCAATACAGCTTTGATTTTCCTGTTTTCATGATTTTATTCACACCTCTTTCCTGCATCGGTGTTTTCGACAGGCGTATGCTGCTTCACAGAACAGCACGCACTTTCCAAAGGGTATTGAGAGACACGAGGGTGGAAATTAAAGATGTTTCCGCAAGCCACCCGCTTCTTCCCGGTTTGGATGGTAGTTTCAGGAAGATGACACCATCACCCCGATCTTAAGTGCACAGAAAGGAGCGATGTGACAAGAAGAAAGCCAATACCAGCGCAATATCTCCCAATAGGACCAACACACACCCCACGCCGCAACCAACCGCACATTTTATCGGTTAGACTTGGCGACACGCTCGAGCTCATCCTTCTTCTTGATGGCGTAAGAGTTCGAAGAACCCTGAGCGATTCGAAACATAAAATGGATGCCATACGAAGGAAGAAACGCAACATGGCGAACAACATTCGGCACGGAAGGATTGTAATAAATACGACGACGATTAGAAAACCGCTTTCGACACATCAATTGATTCCTAACCTACCTTCGCGGCGTTGATCAGCTCGTCAGCCAGACATTCGGCGATCGTCTTGATGTTACGGAATGCAGCTTCACGAGCACCAGTGCACAGCAGCCAGATAGCCTGTGGAATGTAAAGAACACGATCAACTCGTAAGTTACAACTTACTGTGGGAGAATAACGCTAACTCTATCACAGTACACCATGATAATGAAATATTCATGTAGCAAGTCCACCGGCACACCTTGATCCGATCACGTTCTTTTACAAGCGCATCAGTCCAACGCAATCCATCCGAGTAGACCATGCTATTGAGTTCATGCTTTCCGATACTTTTGGAATTGAATGGAGACCTTTGAACGTCAACACAATATGCCTAAAGATCGGTCCCCTCATGCGTAACTTATCAAGATATTGCCATATTGCTTACCTGGTTGACGCGACGCAGCGGCGACACATCGACAGCCTGACGACGGACGGTACCGGCACGTCCGATACGGGTCGAATCTTCACGCGGACCAGAGTTGATGATGGCGTGAACCACGATCTGCAGCGGGTTTTCGCCGGTCAGCAGATGCATGATTTCGAAAGCGTGGCGCACAATGCGCACAGCCTTCAGCTTCTTGCCGTTGTTACGACCCTTCATCATCAGAGAGTTGGTCAGACGCTCGACGATCGGGCACTGGGCCTTGCGGAAACGCTTGGCCGCATAGCGACCGGCGGAGTGGGGAAGGTACTTGGCGTGCTTCTCCTTCACGGCGATATAATCCTGCAGGAACAAGCGTGCAGACGCTCATCAGCAAACGCGCTAGCATTTTCAGTCGGCAAAAAACGTGGTGGCATGTGCGCCCACTTACCGAGACGGAAATGTCGGAAATATCGATATCGTCGCTGCTCCAACGGCCGAACAGCTTAATTTCAGGCAGCTCGGCAGTCTGGACGACGGGAGCCTCCTCGTACACCTGTGCGGCCTGCTCGGTATGGATAACCTCATCGGTCTCCTGCGGTCCGGTGGCCTCCTCATCGAAGTTTTCAAATGCCTCGTCAGCCATGGTGCTGATGTGTGAATTTATCGTTAATATTCAGCAAAAGAAACAAAAAATCAAACACACGCGCTTATTTCTTACGGGTAACCTAAGAAAAAACCACGCGGTTCGATAGCTAATCTGACAGCACGGATTCGATCGCGAGAACACTCGAGCGTGCGCGGGTTTTACAAATTATCGTTCGGATTTAAACGCGTGAGATCACTTGATAACTGTGTTAAAGTTTAAGAGACCCTTCTTGTAACTTAAAATCATTTAAGATTTGAAGCTTAACTCGCGACAATAGAAGCCGGTTATGAAGAGAAAACGACACGTGCAGCCGCTGGTCGAAGAGGAAATGAACGAGTCGATGTACTGTCAAATCGCTCCTAGCCTCTGACATCCTTTGCCGACATATCTTCTTCTCTTCTTCCCTTCTTCCCGGCCACCAATAACCAATAGCGACACAGTCGGCACTTCACGGAGCCCAACATTTTTAACACAAAGTTTAACAACTCTCACGACGTGAAATTCACGACACATTCACAACGCCCCGCACGCCGTACGCTCGCCTTTTCAATAAATATCAACCGCATCACGAATCCGTGCCGTTTTACTGGAAAATATGTGAAAAATTTCTGGTTATTTACTTTCAACACGTCTGTTTTACAGTGGCGTTCGCCGGAAAGAGCGTTTGTCAGTTAGCTGACGGGCGAGCAGGGTTTCCTAACGCTCATGTTGGTAGCCATGGGCAATGTTTGACAGCAGGCAGGAAGTCGACATAAGTCGATCTAAACAGGCCACACTGTTTGCTACCATTGTGGTAAATGGGATAGAATTTTTAAAACAGCATTTAAAATTAAGGCAAATGAGATCAAAATACCTGAATAGTCTTTAATTTGTTTGCTTAAATCGATTCATTACTTCGATTTAAAATAATTTAAATATGTTTAAATTATAAAATAAAGCGATAATTTTAAAGAGTGCATCTGTTCTTGATATGTCGTGACGAATCATTTCAAATACGAAACATACTGGCTAACACATAACAGCAAATGAGTTTAGTACATTCTTTGTTATGCTATTGTTTTTTTTATGGATGAGCCGACTGCAATACGGTACTAACTTTTTTAATTAATTTTTGTAATTCTTCCAATGGGTAACTTACGGACTCTGCAAACGTCCTGTTAGTCTAGCCTTTCCATGTGATCATCATAAAGTGAAATGAAGTGAAAAAACTGTCTGGACGACATATGTATTAATCCAAATTGAAACGAAATAAAACCCTTTTTTCTGAAATAACGTTGAAGCATTTATTGAAAGCGAATACAAATTAGACAAAGATGCATTGATTAGTCATTCACAACAACTCACTCGGGGCTCCCGAGAAGATCGAACGGATTAACGTTGCTAGCACCGGCCGTAGGTGACAGTGTACAATTTGCGTCCTCATCCTCCTCATTGTCACCGTCGTTACTAACCCCGGCCAGATCTTCGGTATCTGTATCGGACAACCCGTCATCCTCGTCATCGTTAACATCTTTCTCGGAAAGAGCTTGAATTTCCTTCACCCTCGCCAACTCCGGATCGGTAGCAAACCGTTCGCGTTGTTCATGGAAGCCGATCGGCTTAAGCGAGAGTGTAACTTTACCATCTAGTGCCATACGCAGAATACTGTTAGCCGCCCGATACGTATCCGGTCGAGCTGCTTTCGCGGTCAAAAATCCTCGTTTAATGGCCCACGCATCGCAAATGTCCATCGCAGACCATTCATCGTTATCATTATCCGGGTGTTTCAGCGACAGTAACTGCACCAGATTGACACGTTCGGCAAGAAATCGAATAGATGCGTACGGTTCGCGAAGCTGTGCGATTGGATAGCTACCCATCAGCACCTGCAGGCGTCGGGGAGTCGCAGATGGGAAAACCAAACCCGGACAGTCACACAACCGCACGGTGTTGGTAAGGAAAATCGTCTGGAAGTGTTTCGTGTGACCGGGTGTGCGACTCACACTCACCACTTTCCGTCCCATTACCGCATTCAGCAGCGAAGACTTACCGACGTTCGGATATCCAACGCATCCGATCGTAAGCACTCCGTTCTTGAATTTCACATGTTCCTCAAACTCGAAATCTTTCTCCTCCTCGTGCGTTGTTTCAGACACGACCTTCTCTTCCTCGTCGCCATCCACATCCATTGGGGCGCTACGTTCTTCGAGTATTTTTTGTTCCCACGTACCCAAATCAACTTCATCGCCGACATACTTGTGACAAACGTCGTAGATTTGCTGCGCACCTTCCGCTGCCATACGCATGCGGCCACGACGGCGACGAATCTTGAGACCATGCTTGCTTTCATGTTTACCGCGCAAATTATACGACGGGTATGATGTGAACAGCACCACCTTGATGTGGGGATAACGCTGCTCAAAGTATCGTTTCCATGCTAGCACCTCCTCCGGTTCGACCAAATCGATTTTATTGATGACCAACATCATACCCTTACCGAGCTCTACGGTCACGTACTGATACAACGATGGAGGGAACATTAAAGTCTGCAATGAAAAATATTTCAGAACGTTAAAATTCCAATTTGGATTGTCTCACAAAACAGATTCACACGTAATACATACAGGAAAACGGGCATCCACAATGATTAGAACAATATCCGATAGCTCTAGTACACGCCACAACTGGCGCCACGTCTCCAAATTCAACTCACAGAAGCTCAACGATTTCATGTCGTCGTAGTGCGCCTTTTCCAGCTGGGTAACATATTTCTGCGAAAGTAAAAGTACCTTTTAACCAACTGCAACTTCCTTACCATTACCCAAACAAACATACAAAGAAATATCGATTTTCGTTAGCATCTAGCTGCTCCTTCGACATTTCGTAGCTCCACTTGGGCCGGTGGGGAAAATCATACTGCTGAAAGTAGTTGTCCCCCAATTCCAGGTCAGCCTCGCTGCGGTACACCAGTCCTTTTCGAGCTTCCTCCTTCAGCTCACGCAGCTCTTTGGCTGTCTCACGGTGGAACTGCAGGACATAGCGATTCGTTTTGCTGCGCGGATCCTTCAGCGGTTGCATATTGATCTTCTCGATGTTCTCACCGAACGTACGTGGCATGTCGCTATCCTCGCTGATATCGCTCGACTCCTCATCCTTTAGGTTGCGGATTAGGTTGTGTGATGTGCTGCCTGGTTTTTGGATTGGCAACCGGGAAAGTGTTGTTTAGGAAAACATCGAGAAACTTCTCCACGCACGTACACGTTTTACTTACACTTTGCTTGCTTTTTCGCGAGCAGTTGTTGCTTTTTCTGCTTGCCACTAAATGGAACTTTGCGTCTCCCCTGCGGCATGGTGAAATAATTAAAATGTTAGAAGAACTGCAACAAATAGTATGTTGGAAGGTGTTGGTCTTCCCGGCGATCCGATTTCCGTGTGTTTTGTTTGGTTAAATTATGCGTTGTCAAATTGTTTGTTTATATTCGATTACACCACACTGCGGTCAGTTACACCATATTGAAAATATAATCTTTCTGGTCTTTTTAAAGTAAAATTAGCATTACTGTAAAGTTTCATGCTTTAAATGCGAGTAACAATATTTTTTAAAGTTTCTATCTAGCGTTATAAGTTTAATCGCCTAGCTTTATAATTCAAAACGAAGTTTGAAACGAAAAATCCGTTACACCACACCTCACCGTCCTGCTGTCAAAAGAAACGTCAGTAAAGGCAAAATAAAAGTTATAAAGATAAAAACAAAAACAAGGCGTAATAATAAAGCGCCGTATTGTACGCTTTACTCGTGAAAATTAAATTTTTCTTTTAAGGATGGATTAATGTAAAAAGATCCCCGTGAAAATGTCATCATACACCGAATCGCGTGGCGGAAGTTTGGGCGGCTTGGTCGGCGTAGGCGGAGCGGGAGCCGTGGGTAGCGAGCCACTATGTCTGCAGCGCAAAAGTTCGTGGGTACGGGAGTACCGCGATTTGCAAGCGAACGTAATGTCCGTCGATTGGACCGGTTCCTGGATATTGCTTGCCGGGCGGCGCCTACTAGCCTTGCAGTCTCTACGAGACTATGAATCGACAGACGCAAGTAACACCCGCATGGACGATACGATCGACTGCGGGCTGCGTAAGTTTCAGCGCCACTCTAAGTACGAGGTAACGGCGGCCGAATGGGCGATCTGCCAGAATAGCCAGGAGTATTGTGCGATCGCAACCTGCCAGCAGATCGAGGTCGTCACGTGGCGCTCCGGTGAGCCAACCCTGAAGCACTCGCTTCGAGCGCACACCCGAATGATAACGGACATCGATTGGCACTCGAAGGTGCCGCACCTTCTCGCGAGCTGCTCGATTGACACGTTCACGCATCTGTGGGATCTACGTGACCCACGGAAGCCTGTACTGTCGCTGAGTGCCGTCTGCATGTCCGGTGCCAGTCAGGTGGGTTTTAATCGGGTCTCGGGCAATCTGGTCGCTACAGCGCACGATGGCGACCTGCGCATCTGGGACCAGCGCAAAGGTTCGTGTCCGGTGCAGTACATTACCGCGCACCTGTCGCGCATCCATGGCATCAACTGGAGCCACGATCACGAGACGAGCCTGTCCACCGCTAGCCAGGACGGTACGGTGAAGTACTTCGACATAAACAACCCGCGCCGGGCGGAGAAAATCATCACCACGTCCTGTCCAGTGTGGCGGGCTCGCTATACCCCGTTTGCGGACGGGCTGGTTACGACCAGCGTGCCGCAGCAGGGTCGCGGTGAAAACAGTCTCCTGATGTGGAACAACTCCAAGCAGGACGCGCCCATTTGCGCGTTGGTCGGGCATACGGACGTCGTGCTGGACTTTGCCTGGGGCCGAAAGGATATTTACGATCCGGAGCTTATAACGTGGTCGCGCGACCAAACCATACGCATATGGCGCATCGACGAGGACGTACGAAAGCTGTGCGAACGCTACCCTCCCGACGACGAGGATGGGATCGTTATCGACGAAGCAGCCGGGAACGGCACACTGCCCGGGGGGAAATTCGCACCGCCTGGTGGCTGTCCAAAGAGTCCAATCAGAGAGAAACAACCGTCGGTTTCGCTGCAACACGAATTCTCACTACTCAATCCAAACATTCCGCACATCGACATAGAGGTGTTGGATCCGATCAAGCGTACTGCAACCGTACGAATCTCCGTCAACGGGTACGTGATAATGCTGCAAGTCAACTTCCCTTCCCTTTACCCGAACAACGGCATCGTACCGGAGTTTCACTATTGCCAGGGCACGTCACTGGACGATGCGCTTTCGGTGACACTAATGAAGGTACTGCGGACGACAGCGAGTCAGCGGGTGAAGAAAGGCCGCACCTGTCTCGAACAGTGTCTGCGCGCGCTGGTAACCCAACTGAAGCGTTCCAATAACGGCGATCGTTATTTGCGTCTGCAATCCCCACGGTTGGAGGGAGCGCTGAGCAGTGCGCTGCATGATGCTTGCGTGCCGTTTCCGAAAACGTCCGGTGTGCGGTTCAGCCAAGTGGGCATTCTCGTAACGTTCACGCGGCCGCTCAACACAAAGCGGATTAGCTTGAAGCAGCAAAACACAACACCGCGGGCGTTGTCGGCCCTGAGTGGAGGTTACCTTGGCAATGTTATGGGATCGCAGCCCATACTTTACGCCCATCGGGATCCAAGCACATCGTCGTTTTATCTACCGGATCGGGTAAGTTGCTTAAGAAGTGCCACTTCCAAACATCATCATGGCTCATGGTTGATGGGCATCATGGTTTTTTTATAAGCTTATACATTTGGTTAATAATAATTCATCCTTGGCACAAGAAATATGCACCGATAACTAGACGATTGCAATTGTCCCATAGAAATCCTCACGTCATCGAGGTTCCTCGGCCAAGATAAACGTATCCGCCGTGCACGTGTACGACGTCTCGAAGATCCTGTACGTTAGCCGCGACCTGGCGGAGAACTACATCATTAACACGACGAATGTGGCCGAAATGTGTCGCCACAACCGGGCGGCGGCAGAAAAGTACGGCCGCCCGGATCTGGTCCAGTGCTGGTCGCTGGCAGAAATGATCGCCCAACCGAGCACCGACTTCGAAACCGACGACGATATGCTCTGCGCCCAGAATCCGTTCGCCAAGAGTCTCCTCGAGTCGCTGTAAGTTGGCACGGCATTGGAGAGCACTCCGTACGGGAGCATGAATTGCATGATTTTATTCTGTGTTTTTTTTTTCATCCATCCGTAGTATTCATCATTTTGCTCGCATCCACGACGTCCAGACGGCGGCAATGCTTTGCTGTGCCTTCGGTCGACATTGTCCATCGGCGCTGGAACTTTCTATGAGCTCCAGTTCGAGCAGTAAATCAATCAACCAAAGTGTAAGTAATCATTTATTTAACTCAGTAAAGCTACCACCATCCCTTTACAATCCCTCGGAGGAAGAGCTACGCGAACACATCTGGCTTTTCTCCGAGTGGAGTGGATATCAGCTACTTCCGATCATGAAGCGTTAGATTTAGAGGCGCATGGTCTGGCTGGTGCCTGGCTGGTCTGGTTTGTGAAAGATAACCCTCATTCTCATGCACATACCGAATCTTTTTGAAATTGTGTTTTTTCCCTTCCAAACGAACAGGCCGGTGTGTGCTTGCGGAAATTTCTTACTTTGCCTATATTTATGAAAACATATTATTTTAACGTTTAATATCATAATTCGCATTCATTCCTGTCATTGCCAAAAACATAAAAATTATGTTTCTTTCAAGATAAATTGATCTAACATTGGAGGGAAATTGGTAGTACCATCTTTGGTGTAAACAATTAACAAGTGTTACGTATCTGTTTACATTTAATTTATTCGATTTTAGGTTATATATTAAGGCTACATTATATATATAACATTACCGCATCCCTTAGTTTGCCAGACAGCCCACATTCTCAAGCTCTCGCCAACAATCCCTAACCCTATCCTTTTCCTGGTCCCGCAGGAAACTAGCTCAGTAAGTTTTACGTACTTGTTCCGTTAGCTTTTTAATTATTTATTTCCCCTTCAACTCATTATAGCACTTACTTAGCGGTCATCGAAAAATTAAGGTAAATCAGGTATATTACGATTCCGGATGTGATTGTTACAAGCAAACATCTGCCAAAAACAAACAAAATGTCTGCCAAAAATAACCCTGCGCTACTAGCTTGATACGCTTTCATCCTGAAGCCCGCGCGGATTTCTAATCTTCCTTTCCCTCCCAGAACACGTGTGCGGTCCCGATGGGTGAATTGCAATGCATAAGTCGTGGTGGTGTGGAATCTTGTTCGCTTGTCCGATCGTTTTGCTTTCTCCGTTCTTTGTTGTACCTTATTGTCTATTATGTATTGTGTTTGGTTTTATTTTCTTTCACATTAGTGACTTATCTGTCTATAACGCGTAGATCGCGATCAACATCATCCGATATTTTTTTAACGTGCAGAAGTGTTTCTGATGTGTCAAAACTAGGCTTAAACTAATTGGATGATATCGAGATTCTCTCTTATTGCTATTGTATGATATTATTGATTTATCTCTCGACAACCAAAAGTATTTGTATGAAAAAAAAAATCGGTATCTAAATGATCGAAGGCTTGACACTACTCGTAAAGATATGTTGCCTTGATCAAGATCGTATGTGCTAGTTTCCGAAAGAAGATAGACAGATAAGTCCTTTTTAATGTTCCGCCCAGAGTCCTTTTCAGTCCACTCCAAAATCCATGAGTCCTTGCGGCTTGCGCTTTTCGCTCTCAACATCATGCTATTATGCTCGTATCTCTGCGTCATCGTGTCATCGTGAATGCCTCTAACCCCATTGCAACCACTCGGCAACGTTCCGGCACTTACAAGGACTGATCAATCGCGTGTGCGTGCGTGTGTATTTGTTGCCTGCGTGTTTCGTTGTCAGTACGTTGCGTGTGTACGCTTCCGCCTTCTACCCTTGGCGAAACAGCGGAGTCAAGGGGCACCCTGTCAGATGAGTGAACATGTTTAATAATACACTACATTCCGTTCTCTACTCTCTCTCCTTCCATTGCATTCACCAAACACAGCCTAGCGGATCGCCTTACCACACGATTCTGCCGGTGGATCCTTCCTCTAACCAGGGCTGGCTGTTGGTGCAACAGCTGAAACATCTACGCAGCAACTCGTGGTCGGACTCGCTGGACGACTTTCGTCTCGGACCGGGTGGATCGGGAGCAGCTGGACCGGGCGGTGGGGGTAGTGGCGGTTTCGGAGACTTCAACCGCAGCCTGCTGGGCGATAGTAATCGCTATCTGTACGATAATTTTAAGCGCGCCTATGCGGAAATGCTTTACCGGTGGGGTTTGCTAGTGCCGCGTTCGAAGGTGCTCAAATATCTGTCGAGCTACGTCGATACGCCGCGATGCGTGGAGTTTGTGACGGAGTGTCTGCACTGCTGTCGGGTTGGTGCGCCCGCTTGTGCGACCTGTAAGAAGCCGGTGCTGTACTGTAGTCTGTGCCGGTTACCGGTACGGGGTTCAGCGAACGCCTGTTTGCACTGTGGCCACGGTGGCCACACGGAGCACATGCGGATCTGGTTCGAGCGGCACGACGTCTGTGCGACCGGGTGCGGATGTCCGTGTCTGAGCAAAAGCTCCAAGCTCTGCAATTTGTAGCGTTTTTTACAGAATGTGAATAGGTTATTAGAGACTTGTTGTTATAAAAATACACTCACACACAGAAGTTCTTTTATTTTATTCTTTCCGAAAACGACCGTTCCGTGCTGCAGATCATACAAAATGTGCTGATCACCATGTCGTTAAATGTCGGTGTTTCAGTTTATTCTCTAACCAGATGTACACCAGATCGAACCAGGGGCCGAAATACATGGCCAGCAAAGCATGACGTTTTTAACGGATTGTGGTAAAAACTTTATCATCGTAGTAGGCTATGCCAAAGCACGGTGGATGAGTTAAGTAGATTGTAATAAGAAAAAAAATCAAGCACAAAAAGAAAGTACCACATAAGTCCTCCAGAATTTAAAATAATATTTGGTGTTTTATTACCATTTGTACTATACACTGATTTTAGAAACGGTTACTTATACCTCTGCGTATAGCTTACATTAATGTCTTATTTGTCCGTTGACACCCTACTTCAGTCTTTGCATTATTTCACAGTTCCTTATTTTTCCCTAGGTGTAAATCTGAAGTTTCTTCTCGATGTACGTACGGCACAAGGGGCATACCGGATTATTGTAGATAATGTGTGAGGCACACGTTTTGCACACACACAGGTGCCCACAGGGCACAAAGGCCACGGCACGATCGTTGTCCTCACAGATGATACAGGTTCCGATCGTTGTCGATGGCGTTCGTCTGGCCGGCGGACGAACCGGTGGTTGTACATTTTGCCCTTCCCGACGAGGTGTGTTGAACGTGACGAAGCTTCTGAGGCGAGTAAACGTACGTTGTAGGGACAGATGAAACACTGGACGCTCTTGGAGGTTGCCTTCCTGGCGATCCGGTTGTCGTTCATGGATGTGATTTCCGTGATGCTGGATAGTAAACAGACGTACTATCCTAGCATACATTGGTTGTAATTCCGTATCTGAGATGCGACTGGCATGCATGCACATCCATTGAAAGAATCGAACAAGGAATACATAGACACCGCAGAGCAGGGGTAAAATTCGCTGCAAGTATTGCTGAGACTTTCTACGCAGGACAATAGAACTAAAGTGGGCCGTTTTGCTTATGAGTTGCAGGGCTATCTTCGCCGGCGTCGGGTAGAAACACGTAAGAACGAGCAGCCCCAATCCACATGCCGCTTCTACCGGTACATCATGAGCTACGAAGAGTGCAAAGTCGGAAACTGCTTCAACACATTGAAAGTACGTTTTTTGCGCTGTTTCGATCAATAAATACGATTCACGTTTGATAAATTCTTCAAGTAGGACCAGCAGCTGATACGGTGCAGTGGGCAGTAACCAGATGGCCTGGCCTGTCAGGATGAGTGCTCGCTTGATGGACCAGAGCGTTAGGCCCAGCAGCGACCACACGGTAAGGATCGCATCGCGAAACGTTGCGGCAGCGAAGCAGACAGCCTGGGACACTTTGGTAATGTTATTGATGAAGAAATCGGCCGTTCCGAGGAGTACCGTTTTGCTATCCTGAATTATTTGCTGGTTGTCTTCGTACACGATTTTGATGAAGACGTGAAGGTTGTGAAAACACCACAGCAGGATCCCGACGGCGTTGTAAGTGGTGTCGTATACCAGGAAACCAACGAAGCAAGTGGTTTTAACGATGTAATACAGGAACAGGTAGACATTGTATATGAAATCGGCCAGTTCGGCGAGAACCATCGTGACAAATTATTAGACGATCCAGCTCAACAAGAAGATGCATCAATACACTGTACCGTACCATCCAATCACAATGTTACATGGCGAAGCCCGGTTTGTAAAAGGTGATTAGAATTCTCGCTTATCACAAATGAATGAACAAATTAGTTCAACTATCAAACAACACAAAATTTTGTTCCGGTTTTGTTATGACGTTTCTCCCAAGTACCGGCTTAGAGAAGCTTCCACAGACAATTGACAGCTATTTCATAGGCGAGGGGTATGTCGCCATAAGGTGAAACAGGATAAGGAACAAACAATGCAAGTGGTGTGAGAGAAACTGAAAGAACATATACAATGCACGCATACATACCAAATGCAATTCGAAATTATAACTCTGTGTATGAAGTCTTTTAATTCTAAGAAATATAGAAAAAAAAAAGTTGCGACAGACTTTGGCGCAGCAGGTCTTAATTCGTTTCCAATTTTGAACTCTCCGAACATATTCATAATAGTGCAGAATTCAATGTAAAGAGCTTTACAAAAATAATAAATTCAATGTTTATTAATAGGAATGAAAGAGATGTATAGGTGAACGCGTACAATAAGACGTGTTTTATGCGTCAACGCAAAAGAAATGCTCCGTGTCGACCGTCGTGTAAACCATACCCTCATTACACATGTATTCTATGATGGTCCTGGGAAATAAGCAATAAAAATAATGTTAATAAACGACACTGACGACCCTATCGCAGCGCAATGCTTACTGTAACTCCGAAGGACTGATGTGTCCAAATTTAGCCTGCAGTACCTTACGGTTGATACCGATGTCGGAGACGTGGCTTTTGATTGCGTTGTACACGGCTAATTCCTTCCCTTTCAAGCCCACGGACGATCCGGCCGAGGCGGTTTCCATGAAACCACCGTTCGACGTTGCATTGTCGTTCGCATCGACACCGGCGTCCGGTTTGCGTTTGCTGTTTTCCTCTCCCTTGTACCGAGCGAGCAGCACCTCCAGCATATGGGTGGTCACCTCGTTCGGCGAGTTAACCTGGTCAATTTTGAATATCATGATCGCCTTTGAGCCACCCTGGTTGCGAACGGAACCAACGATGCGGGCGTAAGACTGCGGTACGATACTCGGTGTGTTTGTAGCGCCGTCTTCCTCCAGCCAAAAATGTGCATCGATCTGACCTGCGGGTGGAATGGGAATGTATGGGTGGCGGTTTTTCGGGGACACTGTGGATTCTAAAACATACCTGTGTGATCCTCCAGCTGGTAGGTGACTTTGGTGGACGAATAATCGACTTTTCGGATGATCGCAACCAGTGTTACCATTGCGTACTGTTGACCGAACAATGTGATACCGGAATCGGACGATTCCAGGACTTGCTGAATAACGAGCGGCAGCACTCCTTCTGCTTTGTTCTCAGACCCACCGCCACCGGTCGCGGTTGCATTAAAACCACCTGCACCAACTGAAAACGAACCGCAAACGAATTAAACAACAATTTTATCTAGTTCTAGTAATTTCCTCCAATTAAAACACTCACAACTATCGTTCATTTTCGTTGTTTTATTGGTAAAATCACTAACAAGAATAAACACGAATTGGCGCGCAACACACAATGGAAGGTTGACATAAAAGGCAGACCCATATAGAAAATGGTCACCAGAATCGGTGATTTTTTGGTGATATATATCGCTAACAACTTGGTTTCAAAAACAGACTGCACCCAAAGGCAAATACTGTATAAACCTTGGCATGGCTGAACCGATGGTCAATCCTAAGTTTTTTTTTTGTTCGCAAATCTCACGCACACGGGTATAAAATGTTAACATTTCTCTAATATTGGAGTTTAGAGCGCAGCCATTTTTCTGTCGAAAGCTTGTCGCCTGGTTTTCGTTGGAGTTTTTCGAGAATAGAAAAAAAAATTCCTGAACAGTGCTGTTAACACCCATGTAAATAGATTGCATATTGTCCTCACAGGGCAAACAAAAAAACAGGCTAAAATACTCATTTGAAGACAATTAAATTTAAATAATTAAACCTTTGCAATGAAAACACGTGATAAATGCGTTCCTTACGGCAACTGACCAATGCAAACAATGAAAACTGTTTATATATCTTATCATACAAAACACGCGCTCCAACCAGTTCCTTACAGAATTTGCCAAAAAACACGCCCACTCAATTGGAAAGTTATTCGCAACTTTCCCGCCAACAATCATGGAGCATCCCCGTGTGTGAGATTCTCTGCCATGAGATGACCGTGTCCAACGGGGAGTCACGATTTGTGGGAGGACTTTCAATGAGGTGCTTTTTGGTGCTTTCCCAGTTCACCGTACGCCATTCCCGGGCCAAGCACAAGTACCAAGCTCGTTCCCTCCAACGGTTTAACGAGACGTCAGTTACTGCGTTGGGAAAAACGGTTTTCCATGGTGGGAGTCTTCGGCGCAAGTGAGTTCGGTGAAAGTTCGGTGCATGAACAAATAAAAAGGTGGGATCGGTGAAAAGGTGCGCTGTACGCGATCGTGTGCCTCTTGGATTGGAGCGTTGCGAGCGTGGAATTCAGTTTTCCCAACCCCTCCCGGTAAAACGTGGCTCCATCTTGCACCGAGCGGCTGGGACGGACTAAGTTGTATACTGTACCATTCGCCACCGAAGACCGATGGTGGTTTTCCGCCAATCTAATTTAGGGTTTTGCAATATTCTGGACTGCGTCTCGCACCGGTCTGTAGCCGCGCTGTCTGGCACGTCTGGCATGTAATATCGGGAAATTATTTATAACACATCATCAGAAGGAAGCAGGTGCAGGACGCATGGGTCACGGATGGTCTGGCAAGGGCAATAGCACAACAGGAGCGGCGGATTCACACAGGATCCGTTTCGATGGCCCGTAGACCTGGGTACACCCGATCGGTTACATTCGAACGTCGCGTCGTTAGCGTAGTACATTTCGAGTGAGATTAATTTATGACGATCGGTCTACCCGCCGTTGGCCGTAGAGGAAGCAGTTCCAAAGCAGACGGAATCGGCACGATTCCATCGCTCGCTTCACGTATGCAAACGCGAGGTGGGAACATACGCACTGCTTACATGCATCAAGTGATCCTCCCGATTCCGCTGTCGGACGACTTATTTATATGGGAAACCGGAGGGAATCTGCTCCACTTTGTTCGATTCCCGATGCCCACCGGGCGGTTGGTAGTGGTGGTTTCGGTTTGATCAATTTCTATTCCTCGTTCGTCGCAAGCATTTAATCACACTGCTATTAATTTTACTCCCCATACGAGGGTCTCACGGGGCGCAGGATTTGCGAGAGAGCGAGGCAAGAACTGATGTAAAATAGCGCAATTACAGGCGGTATAGTGATGTTTAAGCTTTTGACACAATATCGTATCATTAGCGAGCGAGATATGTTTATGCAGCGTCGGAAGCGATTCATACTCAGGCGAAAAGATGGACGAGATGTACGGATAGCACACTGAAAAGTGTTTTCTAGCCTCCTACATTGAGCGTGTATGATCATTTTTTCCCACCCCATTGGTGTGATCATAATGTTGCATCGTTTATTTTTTGCCGATCCCGACGGTGCGACGATAGAGGAGGGTTTGATCAGACGAATTACTCACACGCTGACATGATCTTGGTGACACGTAACATGAGCAGATGGATTGATAAATTGTTGGATCACCGATTTTTTTCCGCTTTTGCCGCGCTATTGGCAGTTCGTGTGATCTAGGATTAGTTTTGGTTTTTTCGTCCTATGTGTTCGACTTTTAGATAGACAGTTCTTACGTTAGTTTGGAAACAATTATGGAAGATGTATTTTTGAAATGTGCATGTATGGTCAATAAATTTTTAAGGAGCAGTAATATACGAGGTGAATTCAATCGAATTTTGTCTAAACATGCTTCTCATACATCTTTTTCTTACCAACATGTTGACTAAATCAAATTTTCCGCTAGATGGCGCTGTAATTCCGCAGATACAATTAGTAATGTTGCAGGTGAACAATTTAATCCAATAATCGTATAGCAATGGTTTTAACGTAACAGTGAAACGAAATTTATGGTTTTATGACCGGATCTTGGTTATTTGGACGTATATAGCTTGGTTCACATGTAATATATTCTGCTATTTCTGGAGTTACCCTCCGTCAGAAACTGTCTACTAGACTAGTACTTTATGGTGAAACCGCATACATGATTCGAACGTCATCTATATCCGACTTTAAGTCCACGTCCTAGCTTCGCTTAGTCTGCACCAACATCCCGAAAACCGATAATTCAATGCCTAATTGACTTGTTCTTCGGCACCGCTTGGACTGGACGGACCATTCCCGACCGCTCCGAATCGAAAACCCCGGAACCGTAGCTACGAATCTTGTCACACCCATTTCGTTTCCTCACAAGTGCACCGTTTTTTTTTGCCGATTCGGGTAGCCCGAGACAACCCGCTGAAGGCACCGCAGGCAAATTAAACGTCATCCGTAAATGGATCCGCGCGTCCAGGCGCGAATATACGCGTCCTCTCGCAGGCTCCACTCAAGGTTAGCATGCGACGGGACCTTTCCTCCAGCGGAAACACAGCATGGAGCAGTGGAGTTCGTAAGCCGACCGTAACCGCGCGTTAAATGGGTTCAATCTGGCGCGAAATTCGTTCCGTATTGCGCGAGCAAGCGAGCGCGCGCGCCCGTACGTTCGCCGCGTGTGGACGAAGCCTTTGCCGTTTTGCCGTCGGGTTGAAAAATGTGGAATCAATTAGCGTCGTCCAGGTTCGGGCGCTGTTGCCGGTCGCCGCAGTCCTTTCGTTGCCTCTTTGGGTTGATGGTTTGAGAGTAAAGGAAAGAAAAAGTGTCGCGAAAGCGCAAGGTTGTGTGGAGTGGATTATTAGCCATATTTGGTGCTTGCATCAATTGAAGGAAGAATGGGACGGAATAGTCACACACAGGTTCAACCGAAAGTGAGCATTTATGTAAACGAATTTAGTGCCTGATAAAATAGGTAATTAATAATGACAAAAATATGCCATGATGCTACAATAATGCTATAATATTTTCGTTGGAACACATTTAGTATACTAAGTGTACTACTTGAATGAGCTGTTGCATACTTCGAGGCGCTCGTTTCCAAAACAGTGGAACCGAAAAACGTGTAACTATTTTCAATTTAATATTCTTTTAAACGTGCTATAAAGAATTGCAGCTCCTAAAAAGGTACCGACATCAAACGTAAGCATGTTTCGCTTTACTTCCTTCGTACAGCCTTGTCCTGTCTGAAACAGGTGGGATGAGGTTCCGATATTTCCAGCAGAATCTTTCGGCACCTTAAATTGAAGCACCGAGTGCCACATTCTCGGTTACATTCCATCGCCAGTCAACAGTCGATCACGGTCGCGCTTCGTTGCGTTGCGTGCGTGATTTTCAATGCGTTTTCAACTCCTTCCCTTCGGCCGTGTGATCGCCTCTGCGGTTGTGCACAAATCGATTAAGGATAATGGGAAGAAAACAACAAAAAAATACCAACCCAAACGCGGGGCCCGGAATACGTTGCCCGGATTCGGTAGTAAATAATCAAACAGGCAATTAACAATAACTTATCGATGCGAGCGAGTGCTCGGACCGAGAAGGATGCGTCGCTGTTGGGGCGGAGAGCGAGGGTTGAGGGTGGTACGTGACGACGACGTGCGTGACGTGGTGATTACTTTCACGACCACCCTCTGTGTGTGTATGCTCCGCTTGGAGGTCCCTTTCGCGAGGATATTCAATTATGCTGTTTGAAAGGCACTCGGGAGGGTAAAAATGGAAGCGAAGAAGGAGTTGTTTGTTAAAAATGCAATCGGGATGGGGACGACGTTCTGGAACAATGTGGATCGTTATGTCCGTAATCTTTTATACCACCCGTTGGGAAGGCGCTCGTGGCCTGGCGCTAGCTGGAAATAATAATTTTGTATTTTTTTAAAGTAATCACGTGCTGTTGAAAATGAGACAGAACTCTTTTGACTATTTTTTTTAATTATTAACACATATTGGCTTGTTTATAGAGCCTTTTAAATTCATACGATTAGCAAATTTTTTATTTGATTGTAATTTTTAGTACAAGTGTTAATTTACTGATGACTCTATTTGGAACTGGTTATTGCGCTGCTATATAACGAACGGCTATGCTTATTATTAACACACACTCGAAGAAATCCGTGATGAGTGCCTCAATGAGTTTAACTTAATTCATTTATGTGTTGGATCTCAAACAGGATCTGTCAAGTTTTCAGAACTTGCAGGTCTCATTTTTTTGTATTATTTGTGAGTCTGCTTCTTAAAAAAATAGTGCTTTAATTTAATTCCACGATCTGTGATTTTGGAAAACAATATTTCCTTTTCACTCAGCTCATCCGTAATCCGTCACTCACTTGTTCAAAACAAACTAATTTAGCTCTAAAAAATCAAACACACACCCGTACTCGCGCATTGTAAAATTTCGCCACGCTTCTTCAGCAAAACGATACGCGAGTCCGAATCCGTACCGAAACCCACCGCCAACCGGCAAAGGTTGTCTGCACCATAAATCAGTCCCGATCGGGCTCGCGGGAATCGCGGGGATTCGGGGGACAAATTCGCAATCACTAATTGACACAATAAACTTTTAATGATAGCAATAGCCGAGCGGGCGGGTGTTTGCCGTGTGTTCCGTCGATCATCGGCCGTTCGCCGGTTTGGATGTTGGTTCTGGGAAGGGTGGAGGTGAATGTGAATGTGCCAACATAATGATGATGCGTCCGGGATCCCACCACGTCATGCGTCACGGGATTGCGTGATCGGGATGTGACAGAACAAAACCAGCATGAATCGAAGGGCGGAGAAGGACGGGTATGTTGGTGTGAGTCGGGGGACGCGAGTGTTTGTGCATAATTTATGCTATAATTAGAGCGATCGTACGATCGTAATCCCTGTTCCGTTTGTGGGGGGAAAAAGGTTGTTGTGTTGGAACGTGATTTGTCAATTAGTTTGTATGTTAATAACCACGGGCACGATCAGCTTGTAAGGGTTTTATTAGAGGAGGAGTTTTTTTTTTTTTTCTGGTGTATGTTTCTACCCCCAAACTCGTTTGGCAGGTGTGCATGCACTTCCTGTGCATTGAATTTGCAGCGAATCGTTGTGATGGCCTCCCAACGAATGTAACATTTTCCCGCAGCGGGGACCACAAGCGACGTAGCGCAGCGAAAAACCACCGCAAAGATGATCTATCGATGCGGCGATAAGCGGCCCAACCGGGCATTACTTTTACTTCCTCCGAGGCCGCTTCGCAAGATTATCGAAACCGTTTGTGTATCGAACCACACCGATTCGATTCGGTACGAATTCTGTGCCGCCGGCCGAAAAGGGTGGATCCCGCACCGTTCGAAACCCCGCGTTCTTCGGCTCCACACGGTGAGCGACGACGGATTTTGCAGACCCACGGGTGAGCTTTCATCGCGGCGGGCACGCTTTCTTCGCCCGTTTTGCCTCCCATTATCGGTGCGGTGCGATCTTAAGTAAATAAAAGTCCGCTTATCTGTGCGGGCGGGTGATGATCGGGCGGGGGCAAATTTGTAAATAGAGTTATAAAAATCAATGAACCGGAAAATGGATTGTTGGTTTTTTGCTGGCGCTCTTGGGCTGTGCTGTGTTGTGGGCGATGGGCGGGTGGGTTTTTTTTCGCTTATCGTGCGCGCTGTGATCAAATTTGCTTCCATTTAGTTATTGTTGTTGTTGCTGCAGCAGGAAGACGCACCCTTTGTCGTAGAAATTGATTTAGAAAGCACATTAGGCTGAGCGCAAGGGCGCGACGGTAAAGGGAGAAGGTGTGGGGAAATGTTTATGTAATACAATTATGGTCTATTTGTTCGCTAATATACTGTTATTTTCGATCATCTGATCGCCCCAAATCAGCGCGCTTTAGAGGGAAGGTTGTTCGATTTTCGCACGGAAATGATCGGTTTAGTGTGCAGGTGTGTTTATTTTGAGATATTTTATTATTAAATGCTACATGCATAGCGAAATTCCTAAACGTACATGTTTTAATGTAAAGGAAAAATGTATTCATTATTATAAATGTGTTCATTATATTAAAATATATTCATTTCAAATTTAATGTTTTTGAAATGAATATATTTTATCTACTTTTATATAATCAGTGATATTTTTAACTTTTTGTAGACGTCATGAAAGAAAGTGAAGTGAACTGAAAAATGTAATATT